>JAJMFB010000103.1:0-10236 GCA_030574495.1 Trigonopsis cantarellii | reverse complement strand
TCTTCGGGATCATCTTCAGGTTCTTCGGGATCATCTTCAGGCTTGTCTTCAGGTTTGTCTTCAGGCTTGTCTTCAGGATCATCTTCGGGATCATCTTCAGGTTCTTCGGGATCATCTTCAGGTTCTTCGGGATCATCTTCAGGTTCTTCGGGATCATCTTCAGGCTTGTCTTCAGGTTTGTCTTCAGGCTTGTCTTCAGGATCATCTTCGGGATCATCTTCAGGTTCTTCGGGATCATCTTCAGGATTGTCCTCAGGCTTGTCTTCAGGCTTGTCTTCAGGATCATCTTCAGGTTCTTCGGGATCATCTTCAGGCTTGTCTTCAGGTTTGTCTTCAGGCTTGTCTTCAGGATCATCTTCGGGATCATCTTCAGGTTCTTCGGGATCATCTTCAGGATTGTCCTCAGGCTTGTCTTCAGGCTTGTCTTCAGGATCATCTTCGGGATCATCTTCAGGTTCTTCGGGATCATCTTCACCTTCCTCATCTTCGGGCTCGACATCTTCTTCTCCACCTTCATTTTCCTGCCTTCGCTGGTGAACATTTCGACCAACAGCAAAGCTATCATCAGGAGTCATGTTTTCCCTTTTTTGAAGTCTTTGACCGTCACTCCTGTAAGCAGGCAAGTAACCCATTTGACCATCACATACATTTGTGACCCAAATACTACCACCGGCAAGACTTCTATCTGGGCACTGATAGAATGTTTGAACGCCATTATAGGTGAGGAACATATTATTTGCCAGTCCCCAATGGATTGACCCAGGTTGCCCGTCAAGTATTTCAAGGAGTTGACCTTCCTTGCTAACGGTTAAAATTTTGCCGTCGAGAGAGTAAGCATGCCCATCTTGAAGCTGGATTCTGAAAGATGGGGCTCGACGTTCATTGTTAGGTTGTTGCAAGTAGAAACCAGACAGAGGGCGATGAATATCACGCGAATATAGAGCACCAGCCTTAGATTGTTCTTTATGACAAAGTACAGAACAAGCTGTTAAGAAATATGCTACAGCAGCCAAAGAAGGCGATTTAGACAAATAAACCATCCTGTAAACTTTTTCAGCACAGCTTCTTGCCTCGAAACCAGCTACCTTTCAAAGTCAAACGGTGACAAAGCTAGACGAGTACTCGCTTTTTATAAATATCCTACATTGGCCATGCGCGAAAGGGGAGAAAATCTAAGTCTCTATTATTAGCACAGAAGACCAAAGTATACCATTTAAAGAATGGATCTCAATGAGATTGATCCAAAAAAATAAGTTCGCAGGGCATTGTTCCACATTCACTCATTAATATAATGCTAAAAGGTATTATATTAAAACAGAAAATGAAATGGCGAGGTGGGCATCCCCTACTATGTCTATTCCCCTTGTTCGTATAGCGTAGCGTAAATCAACTCTCCTGTGCACAAGGGTTAATGGATATACTGCGTTGAGCGGATATTCACAAAAAAAAAAGGACTAATGAGGGCTAAAGACCATTTAATATAACTCGTTTTCGGGGCGCGAACAAAAAAAAGTCCTGATTAATCTTGAAAGAATTCTCACCCAAAGTTCTCAAAAGTAGCAATAAGGGTTTGATTTTAATATTGATCTTAACCTTGAGAATTCACAGCAGCACATGAGTGACACATACAGCATACAGCATGCTTCCCGTCCGTATGCCAGTCAATCCAAAGCTCCAGACAACTCGCAGGTATGCCAAAGATAGTGAGCAAAGGTTTGCAATGAAGATATGACTATTCATGTTGCTTTTCGATGTGCGTTTATAAGAGGAACATTTCGATTTTTCATGGACAAGACGAGTTCCTTCACCCCAGCCTTTGTCTATAATCATTGGGGAACGGCTAGCCAAGAGTGCCTCACTCCTGCAAATAGACGGAAATAGTATCAAGACGCCATATCTTTATTCTTCATGCTTGAAAGTACTTTTGTTAAAAACATATCAGCTAATTGCGCCAATTCATAATGACTGTGATAAGATGCGCGCATACAGAACACAGTCTCATCTGTCACTATGACTAATGTGGTATCAATCGAAGCCCATTTAGACAGCTGAATATGTAGGTGTGGTCGATGAGCAGAGAGAAGACTGTGGGTATGCAAAGAGGGTAACAACGATGATCGGTTTACATGTCCAATTTGCAGGATTTCGCTCTTACTGTCCATTCTGTTACTGGTATTCATTGTCATATGAGTAGGACCGAAAGTATGGTATTTTTTTATAAATCATACCCGGAATTAGACTAAGTAGTGTTCGCTTGCGATTGTTTTTTTCGTTGCCAGTTGGACTAGAAATTGTTAAGATATTCCATGGCTGTTAATGGCGCTACATAAAAAGTAATGATGCGTGCATAATGCAGAAGAGGACAATAAACGCAGAGCACGGTATAGTTGAAGTATCGCGCTGAGACAGTTGGTTTACCTCGGCTTTAGAAATGAAAGAAGAGATTTTGCCCCCTACAGGTTTATACAGGAAGCTCTACAAAAAAAGAAGTTTATAGTCATGCAGTAACTTTGAATAAAAGCTCTGTGAAAAGAGAGAAAAAAAAAAAAAAAAAAGCCATTACTACCTTCTGAATTTTCAACAGAGCTACTTCGTAGAGGTATTTTTAAGAGCAGTAGCGGTCCTCAACAAAAGTTTTTGTCCCCACACGTGTTTCTAAATTTAAAGGCAGTCGAAGAAACAAGTAAGGACGTCACCGGTTAAGTGTTGCTCGATGGCAATCGGCCTTAAAAGGCTGAAAACCGGTAGGAAACAATGATAATCGCTAGCCCCCCGGCTAGAAACAGCGAGGGATTTCGTCATAGATAACTTAAATTTGATTGGGTGTTTTTGCTCCCACCCCCCTTACCGACTAAGAAAGACGGTTCATACGTTTGAGTTCCCACTTTACACTTCTCTCTCAGTTTACTATAAAAAATAAATAATCTTCTCTCACTGAAAATTGACGCCCCTGAGTCACTTAGTTCATATATCATTATTCAAAAATGCCTTTCACTGCTTCGGATATCGTCAAAATCATTGTTGGTACGTCTAGCAAATAATAGGAGTCGTTCGGACTTCTTTATTTTTTCATTTCTTCCTGCCAACAAATGTCGCTTAAGTAGAGCTTCAGGCTCATATTAAACAAAAAATGGCAATCACCAAGATTATTAATGCACATTTTTTACTAACATATTGGCTTGGATACAGCATTCATTTTGCCCCCTCTTGGAGTATTCCTTGAAGTCGGATGCACTGCAGATTTCCTAATCAACATTGTTTTGACTTGTCTAGGATGGTTCCCTGGGTATGGAACGCTAAATTTTTACTCTAGTCTATTTTTTTTTAAACCTTACTAACAGATTGTTTTGTTGTCTAGTATCATCCACGCGTTATACATTATCTTCAAGTATTAGGCTTTTGAAGACTAAATGTACCCCCCGCCCCATCTGAAGAGAGAATTCCATAGTTTTGCTACTCTGTTGCATATGACCATTTGTTTTTCCTCCTCGTCCCTTTTTTATTTTTTTATTTCTCTTTCCCAGTTCTCTTACTCTTAAATCACTGAGCACAACGGTTGGCATTGTACGCTTTTATTTTGCCCCTCTTTGTGTTTTATCTCGTGTATTCTTTTCTTATCCGAGATTGAAAACTCGGTTCAGTTGTATTTTATAATGAGATGATTTTCTAAAAGTGCCTGTTTTATAAAAAAGAATTTACACGGCTGCGATGACGCATTGAGATAGGTGTACGGGGGAAAAGTAAAACTGTTCAAGTTACCGTTGCTGTGCCCCTTTGTTGGTCTCCGATACTAAACAGTCGGGAATAAACATCCAGCTCCAGGATTTTTATCTGGGTCGTACTAATGTTTATCTAGGTTGCCGTGAGCCATTTAGTCTTCTTTCCCGACAACGAGATACTGTGACCGATGGATGGTATTATTCCTTCACCCGACGCGAAAATATCTTTTCCCAATTGGGCAACGCTCATTGCCCAATTGGGAAGGATTGGGATTCTCAGTTCCCTTTGTCTTCGAGAACAAAGACGTTTGCACTCACTGTGGCCTCTATGGCTATTTTTCAATAATAATGGATAGTGATGGAGTTGTCTCTCTTGAAGACAGTCGGCAGAGGCCTGGTCAGACGAAAGACGCAGTTTAAGTCAGAGAGTGCAGAGACTTGACACATCACTCGCGAATGTTAATCGTCTTGCCGTAAACTGCCTATTCAGATATTCGAATCTCCAGAGAAATCCATTGTTGAAAAGAATCTTGAAGGCTTTCTTGTTGCGCTGGTTATTTTGTATAGCCGAGTACTTTGTCCACATCAAAAGATGGGATGCACAGGATCTAAGATGATTCTTGATGATGAAAAATCTAACTCTGCCATGACAGAAAGGGTCGACTCAAGTCATGCCTTTCAGCGCAATCGTCTTGCTGCAGCCTCCAAAGCAAATGCTGCCATTGAAGCCGAGATTAGAGAACAGAAGCGAAGGATGGATAGACAAATCAAAATCCTCCTTCTTGGAGCTGGAGAATCTGGAAAATCAACCATCTTGAAACAAATGAAACTAATTCATACCGATTCAGGGTTTTCACCTGTAGAAAGGGAGCGATATAAGCGATTTGTATACCAGAATGTGTTTGATTATATGAGCCAACTTCTGAATATATACAACCTGTACAAGGACACAGAAACTGCTATACCGATATCGTGTGGCACGCAGAATGCACTTCATTTGTGCCAAAGTTTTATCGAGCAACTTGAACGAAATCATCAAGTGATTGGTACTTGGTCGGTCGACTCGATTCCACCAAACATTGTGGATGGTATGATAAGACTTTGGAAAGAACAAGCTATACTAAATTGCTACGAAAAGGGTGTTGTAGATAACGAGGTTAGCGAAATGCTTCGATACTTTTTTGACAATTTTGAACGAATTTTGCAGCCTGGATATCTCCCTTCAGACAGTGACATTCTTAACATCCGAGTTGCGTCTACAGGCATCACTGAGACTCGATTCAATGTTGGCGAGTACGTCTATATGGTATTTGATGTCGGCGGACAACGATCAGAAAGGAAAAAATGGATACATTGCTTTCAGAATGTTACTTCGGTACTATTTTTGGCGGCCATATCCGAGTATGATCAAGTACTCTACGAAGATGAGACAGAAAATAGGCTAGAAGAATCTCTAGGACTTTTTGAGAGCATCTGCAATTCGCGATGGTTTGAGAAATCGTCAATTATCCTGTTTTTGAACAAGGTTGACTTATTTGCTAAAAAGCTGCCGCGGAGCCCTCTGAAAAACTATCTGCCTCATTACAAAGGAGCACCAGACGATGTAATTGCCGCCCAGGAGTATATCCGAGGTTTATATCTAGCGCGCGTGCACGATCGCCGCAAACAAGTGTTCACCCATTTTACATGCGCTACTGATACTTCGAATGTCCAGGTAGTCATGACGTCGGTTAATGCTACAATCATGGTTGCCCATATGAATGGGATGGGAATGATGTGATAGTTTTCTCTTTTCAATGGTTTTGTAGATTTGCTAATACATGATAATTTCTTCTTTTTTCCAACGTGAAAGGTATTCTTGCCATTGTGTTAATTTAGAGACCTACAGTACAGTTTTTCAGTAAACTACATGGCGCGTTAAGTTATATATGTACGTTTGTGGTTTAAAATTTATCAGTAGCATCTTCATTAGAGAGCAGAGCCGCTAATCGACCCGGTACCCCGCAAGCCAAGTCTAGCAGGCCTCCAAGATCTCTGCCCCTGATGACGAATGTATGTTTGAAAGAGATCCGATTTTCTCCGCAATTCCTAAAAGACGAATGATGAAGTTTGCCGACCAATTGCTCAAGTCATATCAAAAGCCAGAAGAACCTTGTCGTCATTAGTTTTAGTTTTTACGAGCGGCAACTCCGGAATAGAAATAATATATATTCTGTATGAAAGTTTAATTCATTGTGTTGTTGTTGTTAGTTTGGTAAGTCACAATTTGGTGTACATGTTTTGCTATCGCCAAAAAAGATTGGCTTGTGTGCGGTGGGGACGGGAGCAAAAGGTAAACCATTCATTGTTGACATGTTCAAATGTAAATCGGGAGAAAGGAGAGAAACTTAGTAGTTAGGGTTCATGTGGGGGGAGTGGATATTTCCCAATTTGGCTAATTTTGCCGTGTTTTCCCGTGGGTTTTTGATTGCTGTCCCTAGTTGAATGAGGAGAAAGATAGACAGGTTCCCCGTAAGCGGTCCCAAACTACTCGAGCCACACAACACACCACGAAAGCCCGCAATATACCCGAATGGAAAAAATTTAATAGTTACACCGATAGAGAAAAATAAATAACATTCCCTTCCCCAGTTTATTGAGGGTTTTTAATATTACACTGAACACATCAAATATCCTTCTCATGGGTAGACTATTTCTAGTCTCTCATTTATAAACATCTTTCAATTTTACTTGTCTCCTCCATCTTTCTATCTCGAGATGACTTGCATCCCTAAATCTTATCTTGACGAAGACGAAACCGACCCAATAATATGTGTACGCAAAGCAAGGCGGAGGGCTCCGAGGCTAGTGGTTGAATCCGACTCTGAAGATGATGAGGGATCCCCACGGAATTTCCCCAAACGCAATAATAATATAAATGAGGCTACCTCAGCCTACAATGAACAGAATCAATTTCAGCCACAAGCCGCCACATGGGAAAGTTTCAATGAAACCCAAGGGGACTATCTATATGCACCTTCTCGTTCAGTTTCTCCAGCCCCATCGCTATTGAGTCCTGGCTCCCTTTCTTCCCGGCAGGACAGTGTATGCTCTCTTAATGGTATGATGAGCAATCCAAATCCAGTTAAATGGACTAGTGCAGGTTTCGACCCATCGACAATGAAGGAGAGGACCAATTCTTCGGATTCTGTATATCCAATGATGGAAGAGTCTATCAAGGCAGCGCCCCCTTCTCCAGTTCTTGGCTCTGCGTCTCCTGGTCATATAAATGATCTGCAGAAAGGTATCCCTTGCGATTTGTTGGGACAAGCAGCTCGGCTGGCCGAGATGGCAATACTCGCTGATGACATTATGGATCTCGATGTGAACTAATAATGTACTACTAGCTATTTTCCCTTCATATCAATCCCCTCCTCATGTATATCCTCTTTTCTGCTGTATACTACGATTACCGGTACTCGGCGTTTTTTTTTTCTGTTAATTTATATTGTCTTTTTCCTTACATGATGCATCTACTAGATTCATATTACATATATTTGATATTATTCACCGGATGGCTGCCAAAATGGCACTTAGGCAAGCGGCCACAATCTAAATCACAAGACAGTAAGTATCAAAGTTAAAATCCACAAAGTCCACAATATAATCGCTCACTTACAGCTACTGTCAGTGCAGCGGTCAGCATGACTGAGCCTTTGCTGACTGGGAATCTCCCTTCAGTCAGCAACAATTGGGTCACATAGTATCTCCTTGCCCCCAATAAAACCACAACCAGGCCAATGCCTACAAGGGTTGCGCCAAGAGGCTTAGCAAGTTTCTCGATTTTTGACCTTCCATTGTCGGATGGGGTTGGTGACGACGCTGATGATGAAAGCACACTCAACCGTAGCAATTGGGCAACAGCAACCCCAATAGAGGAGAAGCTCAAACTTGTCCGTAGCCAAGCTAAATAGGTCCGTTCATTGGCTAGATGGTCTCGGGCCACTGTCCCCTTGTTATCTAATTCATGCGAACCGAGAAGCATCACCGTCCTCCATAAAACCCATTTTTTTGCCTCTTGTCGTCCAGCAGTGTCGTGGTTGTCTCTAGTAGTGTCGTCTGCACCACCAGTATGTCTTTGTCGCATTGTATGGTCAGACCTGCCAACATTATCGTCTGTCCCTTGAATCCCTGGATCGGATAATTCATCTCCCTGTGTTATTGGCAGACACTCCTCATTATCGCTTGATCGTAACGATGCTAGAGACCTTGCCTTTCTGGCGTCGGTGAAGCTCATTATCGGACAACAGGAGCCGTGTTTTTACAATAAAAAAAAGTCCTGCACGTTGATCCCTATCTTCGAAGAATTTCACTTACATAAAATCCCCTGGAGCCCTTTATCAGCTGTTTTATTCAGGCCATAGTCGAGCGGTGCGGGACACTAAAGCGTCTCTTATCTTGATAATCGAAGTATGAATTTTCTCCCATTTTAACATAGCAACCGACAGTACCAGAATCAGATTGCATATTTCGACTTTACCATGATAATGATTGGGAAATTGAGACCTCGGATTGCATAATTTCCCAAGCAACTTTCTATACTGAGGGACATTGCATTTCAGGCACCCCATTTCTGGCATTTGATATCAGCGATAATTCTCTTATGGCGGCAGATGGGATTAATAATAAACCTTCTAAAACTACTCAACACGACAACGATGATGATGATGACGATTTAGGCTTAGGCGATGTATTTGAAGAGCCAAAAGATTTTCGAAAACCACGCCCGGAAGATGAGCCTGGATTTGACAGTTATAATCGTGTCCCCAGTGCTGTTTATCCAGATCAAGTAGCGTCGATTAAATTGAGGCTTGTTGGGAAATCTCCATTATGGGGACATCTTTTATGGAATGCCAGCAAAGTGACTGCCAATTACCTTGACACCCATCGGCCAGAGCTCTTGGATGACAAAAATGTACTAGAGCTGGGTGCCGGCGCTGGACTACCGAGCTTCATTGCGGCTTTATCAGCTAAGAAGGTGGTTGTTACTGACTATCCCGATGCTGATCTAATCTATAATCTCCAATACAATGTTGATCATGTTAAATTACTGAAACAATCCGCTGATAACCATTCAGCCCTTGCAAAGATATATGTGCGTGGCTACATATGGGGCAATGATCCCTCTGAGATTCTCGAACCCCTTGGGTCTCAACCCAAGTTTGATCTCATTATCTTGTCCGATGTTGTCTTCAACCATAGTGAACACAAAAAACTTCTATGGACCTGTCAACAATGCTTACGCCCAATAACTGGTAAGGTTTTTGTTGTCTTTACTCCCCATAGGGCCAAACTGTACCACCGTGATCTTGATTTCTTTACATTGGCACAGGATTATGGGTTCAAATCGACAAAAATCTTTGAGGAGAAATGGCACCCAATGTTTGAAGAAGAGGAAGAAACTAAAGAACTTCGCAGTATGGTCTTTGGCTATATGCTAACTTGGGCCTAAACTTTCAATTCTAACTGCAAGCATATCTATCCTGTACATAATCCAAAACAAAAAGTCTAGATGTTTCTTAACACAGTTTCTCTATGATCAGCTATATTTTAACCCTGTTCCATCCTCTTGGTTCATATATATATTTGCCGCCAGAACAATCGCGATTGACCACAAGAAGAAGGAAGGTTTAGTGGTATTAAAGTTTTTGAATACCCTCTCTTTGATCACCCTTTGACCCGCGCCACTCACTGTGAATGACTTTGAGCTGCTGTTTTGCCGGGCTCATATCCCTGGATTCCTAGAACTTTGTTGACAATAGCTTGGTAAGCTGCTTGCTCCATTCCGTCCCGAGCTCCTTCTCCGGACTGTATTGAAATGATTTCTCAGTGCGTCTTATCTCCGACTTTGTTACGGCGCCAAGTCTCCATAACGAAATTTCTATGGCGAGCTGGTCATGTCGGCTTCGTCATTCAATTGCGTACTAAATATCGTCATACCATTTCCCTTTTCTTGATCGTTTTCACTTCCAGACAAACATCTAGGCATCGGTTTTGTCAATGGCTTTTTTCAATGTCTCCACTTTTTGTTGTCTTCAATTTTTCCTCTGGCCCTTTTGCACATGGCTTTTCTTAGTTTAAATTCCAGCGCAATGGAGAAAAAGCTTCCCGTCCCACTCGATATTGTCTGCTAGATAGAAGTAGGTATTCATGATCTGCGAGTAAAAAGAAACAAAAAACGAAATGTGTATCTAGCTAATCGCATTTTCTTCATCGTCTTTTTGCCTTTTCTTCTCTATCTCTTTGTTTTTTCCTTCAACTTGTTCCTTTAAGAAGCCTCTTTTGATCTGTGTATCTAGCTTATAATGGTATACAAGTCCCACTCGATATTGTCTGCTAGATAGAAGTAGGTATTCATGATCTGCGAGTAAAAAGACACTTATACTCAATCTCGTATTTGATACACCCATTTCTTCGTTGTAGAAAGTTACATCTCTTTGGTTTACTGCTATGCCGCCGCCTCTAGGCTCGCCTGTGG
>JAJMFB010000102.1:0-10756 GCA_030574495.1 Trigonopsis cantarellii | reverse complement strand
CAACGTAACCTGCCACCCCTCCGACGGCTGCGTCGCGTTCCCCATCGGGACGCCGAGGTACGTGAACGTTGGTTCATGAGTGCACTCGAGTCGGATGTCTTTATAGACGAAGATACGGTGATCAGGCGGTCTGCCGACAGGGTAGATGAATGATTTGTGGCCAGAGGTTCGGCTGCCGGAAGCTTGGCAGAACTTCCACTTCTTTCTTTTTTTTTTTTGGATTTACTTGTATACAACTATTAGCTAGATACACCAGTCGAAAAGCCAACGTGTAAAGAAAAAGAAAAGAAAAAGGTACACAACGGGGTAAAGAAAGGAAAAAGAATGATTTATCTAATGCCAAAGAACTCTATGTGGATTGCCTGTATTTTTATATATTACTAATTATCTTCATGTAGGTCTGGGTTGAGTGAATGCTTAAACAACTCATATATTCAAACCCCGTCTTGCATCCTAGTGGCGGCTCATGCATTTTACACTCTATTGGATGGGTTTTGCGAATAGATCCTGAACCACGCTTGTTTAACCTAAACCCAAGGTTAACGGAAAAAGTACTTTCAATGCATAGACAGAAAACAATGGAAAATCAAGCAAGATCCGGAAACAAAAAAGTTAAACGAAACCGTTCCAATAAAGTATATACAATTACAACTCGCCATGAGCAGGATGTGATAGATAGAGAAAAGAAAATAATAAAATAAAACCAAAAATGTGATTAGACAACTAAAACATCCCGAAACAACCATTTAACCACAGCTAACGCTGCTTCAAAATTTCTAGCATAAACTGTTCGAATCCCAATGTTATAAAACCTATAGAGACAGTCAGTACTAGGTAGTTAATCTTTAGGGGCCAGCGAAAGAGAATTTGCCTACCATCTCTGTCTGTGTCATATTGTTTGAATGAATCGGTCATCCGCTTCAGCGAAATGCATGCTTGCACAAACAAGTCGAAAGACATGATTTTTTCGCCTTTTTGCCCAAATTTTCTTAGTATACAATTCTTATTTCAGATAAATATGCTCTCGGCACTTACCTCGACTATTATTGTAAAGGGCATAATTTGAGAACATGAAGCTGATGAACTGATTTGAGAGCCGATATCCAAAGGCTAACATGGTTTGAGAGTTAGAAACATGACCCCGACCGATACAACAAAATTGAATCCCTTACCATTTAGTGCTCTGCAGAACTCATCGTAAATTATGGCTTCTTTGCGGCTTATATCAAATTGTGCGAAAAGCTTCCGCCACTCTCCGAGATATCGCCATAGGTTACCTTTCAAACCAACTAGTTAATATCTGATGATTTAAAACTGTGCTTCAAAGGTATCCTCTTACAAAATTCAGCAAAATTTATCGTGCCTGTACTGTCGGAATCAAACATTCTGACGGAGAAAGGTGAATACAAAAAGAAAACAAAAAAATAGACTTATGACAATAACAACATACCTGATCATTAATTTGACAGTATCTGGGTGAAAGGGCCGATAATCACCGTTCACCAAGGCATGACCTAATTCCCGAGGACTCAGTTGCCCAGTTCGGTTTTTATCGACATCTCGGAATATACTTTGCATATCTGGAGGAACGTTCAAATCTTTTCCACCAAGTTGAGATGCAGAAGGCATCCCGACCGGACTGGACACATTGGATCTGGATGGTTGAGGCGGCTGAGGTGGGAACCCTATGGAAGCATAAGTCAGATGGGCAGTTCACGTCATTTAGTTTTCAATTAGCTGTTCGTACCATTTCTTTGACTCGCAACAGATGGCGAGTTCCCAGCACTCCCTGACCGCCGAGATGGCGCGGGACGGGTTTGCTGAAAAGATTCAGCCGGTGTTGGCAAAGGCTGCGTACAGGTCAGTCAGAAGTCCAAGGAAAAAAAAAAAAAAAGAAAGAAAGAAGAACTATGCGACTTAGGTTTTACGTACCGGTAAATCGTCTTTCATTGACTTATAATAAAGGTTTCATGAGCTTTATCCGAATCTATTTGAAAGATAGATAGATAGATACACAAAGTACGAGTCGTTGGGACGTTGAGTTCGCGTGTTGTGAGATCATACAGAGGACATACAAGTGCACGAAACAAACATAGAAATCAATTACTCTCAAGACAGTTATGATACCATGATTCTAAGCAGGAGCGGATGGATGGGATGAGCGCAGTGTGCTGTGATATATTAATTAAGACGGAGATGGAAGGAGTAGCAGACTTCTACAAATGATGTCTCTTTCACCTTATGCGCCATTCAAAGTCTCTTTTCTCATATATGATATTACCAGAGTAAAGATTTATGAAGGAGGGGCAGGTCAGTGTCATTATTGCCGAGAAGAGAGCGAGGATGGTTTTTTTTTCAACTAGACCATTCATGTACCTGGATTTATTCGATAGCTATTGTTTCACAGCCCGGAGTTCAAGTGAACATATTGTTACCAGGCGGCACTAATAGTCGCCCAATCCAAACGTGTAGTGATGATGACTTTGGCACATATAGTTATGATGTGGATCAAGTCAGCCGAAAAGCCCTTTTTAATGGCATATGCACCTTATTGAAGGTAGGTCAAAGTAAAGGCCTTGAGAGCAAGCGTACTTGCGCAATAGAAATCTAGGATAGAGAGAGGTATTTTATATTGCGTCCCACCGGAGCATGCTCAGCAATCAGGTCTTTTCCTCTCTTGATAGAAAGTATAAAGCAACGGGGTATGTTACAGTACCCGGTGCGTCAACATCCTGGCTTAGATAGCTCATCATGCTTATTATCAAGACGATATCATCGAGTACATAATCAAGTCATTAAATTTCAAAAATGCGAGATCCTCGACGATACCCATGCATGTCTAAGGCCCGAGTGATTTCTTTATTATACCTTCTCTTCCGACGGGGAAACGTCAAAATTTCTGGCCTTTGTTAGTCTTAATCACTATGGCGAACATTGCTGGCTAATGATACCGTGCTCTCTGGAATAAGCGGAAGCAAATGCAAGTGTTGTATATATTATTCGTTGGGATATGCCGGGTCTAGCGAGCGACCATGGTGAGATAATCTATCTAATGATACGTGGAAATTGCGAATACCCAGCCGATAATCCACTTTGGATGATCGTTATGCAAAGAACATTGTTTTTTTCTTTTTTTCTTTTTTGCTTACGTCGTACTATTAAGGATATGAGCAGAGTTTATGTTACGATTTTTTAGTCGGGATGATGAAAAAACACCACAGATGAGTGAATTCAAAAGCTGATATGTTGCTACTCCCTTTTTTCATTCTTTTATGATCCAAGGATAGCAAAACATTAAGCTATTGTTTCAGTTGATCGTGTGATGCGTACTTGAAACCATTTTAAGCTTCTCAGTACTCCGGGGAAATTAGCTAGGATTGCTCGGGTTCCAATTCGCTGCAATAGCCAATGTTCATCCTCTATGAAAAAACATATTTAAGAATTTTTCCATTCAACCCTCTGTAGAAACCAACGAGGATTAGTGCGACGATAACATAGTGCTCAATAGGATTAAGATCAGAGACAATAAGATTTAAAGTTTATGCGACTTGGCTTGCTTTTTTTTTTTTTTTTTTTTTCTTTTAAGTTTTTTTTCTGTATCATTTCCTATCTAAACTTGATCTGTTAATATAGCAGCTCTACAGTAAGTCTTATTCAAGATAAGCTGCTTCGCGATCTAAAGTTCAAATTGATAAAGTTCAGCTGAAATAAAAAGGTTATGAAGAAAAAACCTTGAGTGAATGGGATAATTCACATGTGAATCTTCTCGAGTCTGGAGAAGCCCGAATGAAAGTTTAAAGTTTGCTTAGGAAGTGACTGACTCAGAATGACTACTTAGTTCTAAGCGAAAAGGGAAATGTCCCAGCTGGATTCAGTAATGATCGTGCGGCCATCCATCATCGTGGGACATATCGAAATAATCAATACCAATTGCGTGCTCATGCAGACCTTTTTGCCATCTGGTAAAATATGAGATAGTCGGTGAGGTCAATAATTAAGGTTGCAAGTCAGAAGAGTTTCTTGTGAAGAAAGGTAAAAAAGATTTTTTTTACCTGACGTTAGGACACCCAAAGAAACGGTTAAAAGGCCAAGAAGAACACACCTCACGCACCAAAAACAGACATAGGAAGGTAGGACAAGAAAAAACAAACTTAATCAACCCCCTCGGTGAAGCAGACTTCAATTGCGAATGTCTATTAGTATCGAAAGGACACGCGATTCCTCGCTGGATTCCGGTCCAATTATCGAGGACTACGAAGAAAGAGAAGCCTCGGTTACCGATTATATCAAACAACACACTGATCATCCTCTTGAAAAAGTCAAGAGGTACCTACTTTCCCTGTTTCCTATACTTCAATGGATTTACCGATATAACCTCACGTGGTTCATTGGCGACTTGATTGCCGGCATCACAATTGGTACTGTGGTGGTACCTCAGGGAATGTCGTATGCAAAAGTGGCAACCCTTTCACCAGAGTATGGTTTATACTCATCATTTGTCGGTGTTTTCATCTACTGTTTTTTTGCGACTTCCAAGGATGTCTCAATTGGACCTGTTGCTGTCATGTCTTTGATGGTTGCTAAGGCTATTGAAAAAGTCCAAGCTGCCCACCCAAATGAATACTCTGCCCCAGAAATTGCTACTTGTCTAGCTCTTCTTTGCGGTGCCATCGCTTTAGGTATGGGGCTTTTGCGACTTGGTTTTATATTGGAATTCATCCCTGTACCTGCTGTTTCGGGGTTTGTCACTGGATCTGCTTTCACTATTGCCGCTGGTCAAGTTCCTTCCTTGATGGGATATTCTTCCCGATTAGACACACGTGCTGCCTCCTATCAAGTGGTCATCAATACACTAAAAAACCTTCCCTACACCCAACTTGATGCCGCCTTTGGTCTTGTCTCTTTGACTTGTCTATACGCCATTAAATGGAGTTGCAATTATATTCCAAAAAGGCACCCTGACAAGCCCAAACTTAAGCTTTTCTGCTTTTATTTTAATGCCCTTCGAAATGGTTTAGTTATTGTTTTTTCAACCTTGATTTCTTGGGGGGTTTGCAAACATTATCCCGCTAGCAAATACCCCATCAGCATCATCAAAACTGTTCCCTCAGGATTCAAACATGTCGGTTTATATACACCAGCTCCTGGTGTGGCTGCTGCAGTTGCTCCACAGCTGCCCGTCTCAATCATTGTATTGCTCATGGAGCATATTGCAATTTCAAAATCATTTGGAAGAATCAACGACTACAAGATTTCCGCCGATCAAGAAATTATTGCTATTGGGGTAACTAACCTTATTGGAACCTTTTTCGCTGCATATCCTGCCACTGGTTCTTTCTCTCGTTCCGCACTTAAGGCAAGATGTGGTGTACGCACCCCTCTCGCCGGTATTTTTACCGGCGCTGTTGTGATTCTTGCCCTTTACGCTTTGACTGGGGCATTCTACTGGATTTCTAACGCTGCTCTATCTGCTATGATTATCCATGCTGTCCTTGATCTCATGGCAGATTACACTCAAACTCTTCTGTATTGGCGCATAAACCCGTTGGAAGCTGTCATTTTTATTATGGCTGTTTTTGTCACTGTGTTTACATCTGTCGAAAATGGTATTTATGCTGCAATCTGCTGCTGTGCGGCCCTTCTCTTATACAGAATTGCAAAGCCGAATGGGGAATTCTTGGGTGAAGTTTCCCTTTCTATTGAGGGAGAGGATGAAATTCCTTCAAAGAAAGTTTATGTTCCCTTTTCTCACGCCAGTGTTAATCCTGATATCGATGTCAAGCCTCCTCCACCTGGGGTACTCATTTTCCGACCGAATGAGTCTTTTACATACCCTAATGCGTCTCGGCAAAATGATGTTATTCTCGATGAAGTTAAACGAGTAACTCGTCCTGGTCATCGAAACATTTACAAATCATTGGGTGATCGGCCTTGGAATGATAATGGACCACGGCATCTACCCCCCGATGAGGAAGTTGAAGATGATCGACCTATTCTCCGAGCAATAATCTTTGACTTTTCGTGTGTTGCTAGCATTGATACTACAGGAATACAATCACTGGTCGATACACGAGCAAGTATTAATAAATACGCTGGTCGTGAAGTGGAGTATCATTTCTCGTCTATATTGACTCCTTGGATACGTCGTGGTCTGCTTGCGGTTGGGTTTGGAACTGGTAGACCGTCATGTACCCATAGAGAATTGGCTGTTGTCCGGTTATTTAACCAGGACATGCGACCAATTGATAGCCAGGCAAAAGAGAGTGGTTCAAGCTATACTAAAGAGGAGGAAAAAATAAATGAAAGGGAACTCTCCAAGGCCGTCGATCTAGAAGAAGGAAATTACAGTATAAACCGGTATAGAACAGTTTATGCACCATTAATTTCGAACTCGACCCCATTTTTCCATGTTGAAATACCAGATCTGAGTTATTCTGACGATTAGTGTTTTCTGACTTTGTTGTTTTGGGTTTGGTCTGTTTTTTCACCTTATCTTATCACGCGAATTTTTGTTTCTGTGGTTATATTGTTTTTTTGGTCTTTGATAAATGTGTGGGGAGAGTATATTAGATTTTACTGCATGTCTTATGAGGAGGAGGAGTTGAGAAATAAAAATTTACGACATTTTGATCTTTTCATCAGTGTATAACGATAACTCATGGTGTACAAGAATAAAATACATTGTATAGTTTGTCTGTTTATTTAGTGTGTTGCCACCAAATCTAATGTAAGGGAAGAAAAAGAGGGCAAAAGCAGAAATGGTTTAGTAAAAGAATATGGACCTGCTGCGAGCCTAAAAGCAATACGGGTCGAACGACAATGACAGAACTGCTCCGGATAGCATCCTGCATTTACCGACAGATCAAAGGTTATTCGAGGAAGTAGAGTGAAAGTGGGTTTTTTGAAACAATGAAAACGATTTAGTGACTTATCATATGCGGTATAGCTTCGGGTTTTAGTTGCGATCTGTCCGCTATTGCCGGAAAGGTAGCGATGCGATTGCCATTCCAAGAAAAAAAAAAACAAAAAAATTTTTTGATCACCAAAACCCACATATTGATCAGCTAAAGCTAACAGTAAAATAAATTATTACGATATGGGCAAGTCAGTCATCCGATTGGTGCTCAGTAAATTGTGCGAAGATAAGGGTTTTTCTCATATTGATAAACTACCATCACAAAGTCAATTTCGGAACATGAAAGGTGCTGCATAACATTATCGCCCTTTAGATACAGTATGTAGATTTGCAGCCCCTCTTCCTAGGGCAGATCTTCCAATACATTGTCCAGTATGGGATTTTCATTTTTTACCCAAAGTTCTTCTTACCACTCCAGATCTGTCTTACTTAATTTTAATTTTCTCTTCTCTCCCTTTACTTTGTTCTGGGCCTAAAAGTTTCAATCAAGAAGAATTTAGAAAGTAGCCAGTAGAGACAACACAAGAAGTAGTGACCCCACCTTTACCCCACTTAGTCTAAAATGTTTACGCTGTTTGTCTAGTGAAATCCACTGAATGGCAATCCTTTTGGTGCTATCACTTTACAAATCACTGTCATCAAGAAAGGGGCTGGACAGAAATTACGTCCCCTTTCCATGTATGTAGATAAATTTTGACACACAAACTCTTCTTCTGTAATTGACATTCAAAGAAAAAACTTCTAAAACAAAATTGTATTATTTGAAAAGAAAGGACGTTTTTTTTATTATTATTATTGATTTCTTCCCTAATTTCTTCCTATAGTTTTGCTTATTTCTGTTTCTGTTTTTGTTTTTGTTGTTCCGTGCTTAGTGTTGTAGTCTGATTTTTGGTCCCTTTTCCTTTTCCTTTTCCGGACCTGTCAGGCTTTTTTTTTTTCCCTTCCAGCCAGTTCCGTAACTTTTTTGGCGGTTTATTTTATTTTATTTCATCGCCTCCCGTTGCCATCCCCAAAAGGCTTAGAAGTTTCACTACTCTGTCGATTTTTTTAACCATCAACAAAACACAAGGGCTCTTGTCCTTAATATTGTTTACCTTCTTTTTTTTTTTTTTTTTTTTTTTTTTTTTTTTTTTTTTTTTTTTTTCTTCTTCTTTCTTTTCTGTTTCTCTCTCATCCTCTCGGTCTCTTGACAGACCTTTCACAATCTATTCTGCATGCTATGGATCGCCCTTGTGGCATCAGTCTAGTGGATGAGTCTACTCCTCCCAATCATGAAAAGCAGCAAAAATCAGGGGCAGCACCATCCCATCATACAATGTCGCCTGTTGGGCCCGACGAGCTTCCAAATGATGTTCAAGCTCGAATCATGGCGTTTCAGCGTGAGCGACAGTCTCGAATGGCCGCTGCTTCCTCTCAAACTGGTTCTACCGGGGATGGGCAAAATTATTCTCCACGAGGGTCAATAACTTCAGACTTTGACAGATCATATTCTACCCAGTCCCCTCGTTCACCGTTTCTCGGGGCAAAATCTCCAAAGCCTCCCCAGACCTTACCCCAGTCTGCTTTCAGAATTGATCGAAATCCTGAAAGTTTGACTTCTTCCCGCAGGACTTCTGCTTCCAGTATCACTTCTAATCTAGATTTGACAGGACCCCCAAAAGGTACCGATGAGCTGCGTAGTCCTTTGACCGAGGGCAGCACCAAGGGACAACAACCTCCTTTAAATCCTCAAAAGGCAAATAAACTTTTGTCCATTTTACCTGAATGTCGTGCCACTGATTGCAAGGGTTTACCCATGAGTCCTGGACCCGGTGGAGTTGCCCTCTTGAGACCCTCTCCTGCGGCATTATCCCGGATGAGCTCTGCCAACAGCATAAGAGGTACTAACCTCTCGGGTAGTCAGAGATCCCCTTCTTCCCTTTCCTTGTCGTCATCCGTGTCCTCATCGGGGCCCAGTGTCTCTTCTTCTCCAGAAGCAATCCCTTGGCGAGGATCTCAACCATCACGCTCAGATTTTCATAAGGTTCCCCAGCGGAAATCGTCCGGTACGAAAAATGCCTATGGAGGCGATCAAATGCCCTTGAGCTTAAATGGTGAAATGGACTCATCCACCACCATTCCAAGTACATGTACTTCACCTACTTCTAAGACTACCAACCCGGAAGAATTTCGAATTTCCAAACCTAGCGAAGACAACACCAAAATTTCTGGGCCTACTTCTGCTGAAATTACGGGCTCAAGCGTTGGCAGCAGGTCTTCATCAGGTTCCGCTCGACCTCGGCCTCCAAAAATGTCGTTATCTGCGAGACGTGGTTTGCGTTTAAACAACATGAATGAGGAACAGCAAAAAAGTAGTGGTAATAGGCCCAGATTTCTATCAAATCAGACCGATTCCATTCCTAAACTCAACCCCATGATGATGCGCTCTGCCTCAGAGCGATCAAGCGTCTCAGATAGTTCTGATGGAGCTAAAGAACCTCATTCTGCACCCATAGAAAGAGCTATCAGTTCATTGAGTCTAAACAGCCAGGCATCTGGGCTTTCTCCCTTGGAGATGACCGCTAATGGGCAGTTTGATGATTATTCAAAATACATTGATGTTGTATCTGGCTCATTAAGGTTTGCTGGCAAAGCATCTATACACCCTGGCGGTGTTGATTTCTTGAATGGTACCAGCATTCGCCTTTCGTTAGAACAGTTGGAAGTCCTTGAAGAATTGGGTAGGGGAAATTATGGCACCGTGTCCAAAGTCCGTCACATACCAACCGGAAGAATATTGGCTATGAAGGAGATACGTTTGGAATTAGATGAAGCCAAACTGGCTGCCATCATTATGGAACTCGATGTGTTGCACAAATGCAAATCTCAATACATTGTTGATTTCTTTGGAGCCTTTTTTGCTGAAGGTGCTGTATATATGTGCATGGAGTACATGGACGGAGGTAGTCTTGAGTCCTTTTCTAATGGAGGAAACGTTCCAGAGATGTTCTTAGTCCAGATAGCTCATGCTGTGGTTCTAGGGTTAAAACAACTCAAAGATGAACACGATATTATCCATCGCGATGTCAAGCCTTCCAATATGTTGGCTAGCACTGAAGGAAAGATCAAAATGTGTGACTTTGGTGTGAGTGGCAAATTGGTCGCTTCGATGGCAAAGACAAATATCGGATGTCAATCATACATGGCTCCGGAGAGAATCCAATCTTCTAATGCCAATATGGGTACATATACTATTGAAAGTGATGTTTGGTCATTGGGGCTCTCACTGCTTGAAATTGCCTTGGGAAAATATCCTTACCCACCAGAGACATTTGGGAATATCTTTTCTCAATTGAGCGCTATTGTCGATGGGGAATCTCCAAAGTTACCTCCGGATCTATACTCACCGGAAGCGTGTGATTTTGTTGCCAAATGCTTAATAAAGGATTCATCAAAGCGGCCATCTTATTCAGAGCTTTTACAACACCCATGGATTAGAAACTTTGTGGAACACAAGTCTAATTACGTACCGTTGGCTGAATTTGTACAACAAACCGTCGCCAAAAGAGCAGAGATTTAATGGCTGTCTATCTATCTAGCTTTGTCTCTTTTACATTTACTAAATTTCAATCATATTGCATTTCAATGCCTGGATGGAACGTGTTTCTCGTTGAAGTTGTTTGGCTTTTTTTTTCCAGTGACAATAATTTGCCACAAATTTTCATTTTTTTCCAGCCCTTGTATTTTACTCAATTTCTCTTTTTTTTTCTTATCTTCTTCTTCTTCAAACTATTCATTTGCACCACTTTATTTATCTCCAAAAGCTTTCTGCTGGTAAACACGGCATGGAAGGACAAGAAT
>JAJMFB010000101.1:0-10935 GCA_030574495.1 Trigonopsis cantarellii | reverse complement strand
AAAAAGGTTGTGTACCTTGAGTTGGTGAAAAAGCGAATGAGCAAAAAGTTGCGGGTACGCGTAGATCAGAAAAAGGTTGTGTACCTTGAGTTGGTGAAAAAGCGAATGAGCAAAAAGTTGCGGGTACGCGTAGATCAGAAAAAGGTTGTGTACCTTGAGTTGGTGAAAAAGCGAATGAGCAAAAAGTTGCGGGTACGTGTAGATCAGAAAAAGGTTGTGTACCTTGAGTTGGTGAAAAAGCCAAAATTTTTTTTTTTTACGTCTTAATCCATTTATTTGGATAGAACTATCTAATAATTAGATACACGTCGGTACATACCTTTGGAGTATGGGTGTTAGTTGGTTGTAGGTGAAGTTGTTAAAGATTTTGAGGTTTTGGTGTTGGAATATGATGTGATCGAGCATTGGGACTTTGTGTCACGTGAATTGTTTTGTTGTGCTTTGGAACCTTGTATTACGAAGTAACTTGTATTTTAGTTGTTGTTGTGTTGGGAGTGGGAGCACGTGACACTAGTTGTCATGGCAACATGGGGCTGGATGGTCTATATAAGCACCTCCTACCGCCACTTTGCTCCTTTCCACTTAACTATCACTTGAATAAAAATTCTGAGTTTGCTTGTCCTTGTGCCCTGTGTTTGAGATCGTACAAGTTACGATAAACAACTTAGAACATGACCGATCGTGAGCCGAGCATGGATACAAGCTCGGAACCTAAAATCTCACAGTTGGCAAGTGTATACGGGTCGAAGTTTGTGTATGTGGGTAGTCAATTTCATTTCTCAGCTTCCTAGGGTGTCCTCATTCACCCCTGGTTAATTTTACTGAATAACCATTGTCTCCACTGTAGAATCTGTAATTCTTTATTTGTTTGTAAGCGATCTGGGTGGTATCTGCAGGTGCGGGAGTATTCCCATACCTCGTGGATGAAGCGTCCCCATTTGTAGAACTCTCGGTCTTTCGTGGGTCCTTGCGCTCGCCAGGTCACTGGCCAATGTGTCTCTCTCCAGAGCTCCTCTATGATGGGGCATTCGTACTTAAGATGATAGTTGGTTTCTAAGGCTGTCCCACATAGCTGGCAGAGCAGTGGGTCAGTCAACTGTGGGTGAGAGTGTTGTACAACCCAGCCTAGAGAAAGGCGGTCGACCGTGAGTAAGGCATTGTGGAGGTAGAGAAGAACTGAGTTGGCTGCGGCTGGGGCCACGCGGCTAAGGTTGAGAACTCGACTCCAATGGCCTTTCGATGCTGCTTCCTCCATGTCGTTGATTAAGATTACCGGTGAGATGTCTGTCGATTTGTGAGTGCTATTGAGGTGTCTCAGGGTAATGCTGCTTCCTTCCGTATCTCGGAATGATGTCGGAGGGAGAAAAGAAGGCGTTATTGAATCCAATGGACTATGGTGAGGTTCTTCCCACCTGATGTTCTTTATGATGGACGGGTGGAGGGCCCATACCGCTTGCATTGCCTTTTCCCACCGGCTTGGGGGCTCTAGTTGAATTTCCGGATGTCCATTGCGGAAGTCTCTTGTGAATACAGCAGTCCAAGCAGGGCCCGCCCGTACAAACTTACCTCCCAGGTATTTTGGGTGTCTGTAAGGCACGCCTGCTTTATGAGCCAAGAAGCGGGTAGCAGCTGCCCATATTTCATTGTTTTCCTCGGTGAGTCGAATAACCCATTTGGCTCTTGCCCCCAATAGCTTTGCTTTAAGGTTAATCATTCCAAGTCCTCCTTTTGAAACTGGAGTGAGCACAACTTCGGCCTTCAGCAGTCGACGGTGGCCACTCCACAACTTTGTAATCATTAATTTCTGAAGGCGTTCAAGTAGGTTGTCGGGTAAGGGGTGAAATTGATCCACGTATACAAGTTGAGGTACAACGTAAGTGTTTAGTATCCAGGTAATTGTGCGTAGTGGCAGGCCAACCAAGTAGAGGGACCCTAGGCGGCGTGTAAAAGCTTGCTCGACAGATGAAGCTTCTGCAGTCCAGTCCGGGCCGACCTGGATGCCCAAATACCTGATTGGAAGTCGCTGTTGTTTGAAAGGGAGGGCTGTAACTATCTCGTCATATTCGAGTGGCTCTTTGGAAGAGCTGAGGATTAGCTTTGATTTGCTTGTGTTTATTGTACCTCCGCCGGCGCGTCTGTAATACTCCAGTATGGTAGAAACCTTTTTGGCTTCTTTAGCACTGCGAAGAAAGATTGCGATATCGTCTGCGTATGCGATCAGAGAATGAAAGCGAGACCCTGGGACCGTGACCCCTGTCAGATTGCGACGTATGCAAGCACACAATGGTTCAATTGAGAGGAGAAATAGCAGGGGAGCCAGGGGATCTCCCTGTCTGACTCCCGAAAGGAGCTTGAAAGAGCTAGACTTCCAACCATTACATAGAATACTTGATGTCATGTTGGCTGTTGTTGCGTAGAGTAGTCTTTGGAATCGGGGTTGAAACCCATAGTGCGCTAGGACCTTCTGTAGAAATTGGTGCGAGACCGAATCATAGGCCTTTTGAAAATCTAACAGTGCAGTGACATTTGTGAATTTGTTGCGACCGGAGATGGCCTGAATAACCTCCATATTGGCAATAGAGTTTCCAATCCACCGCCCAGGCACGAAAGCTGATTGATCCGCATGGATGAGGTGCGGGAGAACCCGCGACAGACGTCGTGTCACGGCATTTGTGATAATTTTATAATCCGAATTTAACAGCGATATGGGTCGCCAGTTACTCAGGTTGTGTTTATCGCCTTGCTTGTATAGCAGACGTATCTGTGCATGCCTCTGGCTGGGCGAAAATTGTCCATTGGATATGATAAGTTCGGGGAGACTAGTAAGCAAAGGGCCCAGTTCTTGCCAAAATTCTTTGTAGAATTCTGTGGGGAGGCCGTCTGGTCCAGGACAACTGCCGTGACAAGCGGTTTTAACAGCTGTGGCTACCTCTGTAACTGAAAAAGGAGCCTCTAGACTGTCACTTTCCTCGTTATTCGAGCAGGGTAAGGAGTCTAATTCAAAGAAGTTGGTAGTCTCTTCTTCTGATGGTTTATGACTGTAGAGCTTTGCATAAAATTGACGTGCAATTCTGCACTGGTCCAAAGGAGCACTGAAAATTTGTTCTGAAGTATCTTTGAGCCCATCTATCAACATGGCTTTTTTCGTCTGTACTAGACGTAGCTCAAGGGCAGGGCAGTCTAGAGGAGCTTTGTATTGAGGTGGGTATCTTGTTCTAACGCGTTCGCCAGTGTGACAGTGCTCCTGCCAATCTGGAGGCGAGTGGCGCTGTTGAAAGCTACTGGAGAAACGGCTTAAACTTTGACAGAAGCTTCTTATCTCTGACTTTATTAAGTCCCACGCATCCAGGTTTGGAGACGCGGCAGTCCAGTGTTTAGATATTATTAATGATATTTCTTGTTTTAAGGCCTGTCGCACCCATGGGGTCTCAAGCCAGGTCATAGCAAATCGGAATACTCCAGGCCCTGTGATTTTGTCGGTCATTTGAAAAAGGACGCGAGGTGATGTATGAGTAGACGAAGCTGATCGGGGAGCGCGCACGATTTTTCCGGGACGCGTCCAGTCTAGCAGTGATCGCGAAGTGTAGAAGCGGTCTAGACGGCGGTTGGTGAAGGCTGAGGTATTTGTGAAGACTAAATCTTTTGGGAAACTCTCTCGGTAGTTGTCCGCCAGTTCGAATGTTTCGATTAGCAGTCGCATCTGGGACTCACCGGGGTTGGCAGCTTTTGGGTTCGATTGGTCAAGGGTAGGGTCTGCCACGCAATTAAAGTCTCCAGCCAGAACTACTGGTAGATCCGGATGGAAATTGTGCATGAATGTGGTTAGGTCAGCAAAGAATTGAGGTAAGTCTGATCGAGTTGCAGGTGCATATATCGCTACCAGGCGTAGGTCGCACGCAGGAAATGTCACACGGGCCGCGGTAATACGGCCTGAGTCGTGTAGAAAGGTATCTTTGATTGGTATTTCTGGTCTTTGTTTGAATAATAGGGCTGATTGTCTGTTAACCAAGGCATGAGCACCCGAAGTCTGAAGCCATGCATGTCGGAATAAGGATTGCTGGACAGTTGTAAGAGTGCGAGTCTCTGATAAAAAGAAGACAGATGGTGAGGATGTATGAAAATGATTAATCCAAGCAGCTGCACGTTGTGTAGATGAGACGCTTTAGACATTAGAACTTTGTATTTCTATTTTAAACATATTATTGATTGTAGGTGATAAGCCTGAGGGGAAAGGCCAGTGTTGATAGAGAGTGGTAAAGGGTAGGTAGAAAACCTAGTAGTGCATGGAACTAGGAGAGGGGCTGCGGGAGCCTTCTTCTCCAGTTCCTTGATCACGAGAAGCTGAAATAGATATGATGTCAGGTTGAGAGAGGTTCATATCCCCCTCTTCAGGAAGGTTTTGTCCAGACTCTCCTGTTGGAGTGGAATTAGTAATCGGGAGAGGAGTTTCCTTGGACATAGTTAGAGGGTGAGAGGCAGTAGGTTCTGGGTGGACAGTGAAAGGAGTAGCCTTAACTTGTTGGTTGTCGGTCTTCTCGTCGCGAGTTGGTGAGGCCTCGGGGCGACGCTTGTAGGAATTGTAGGTGCGAAGGAGATGGTAGGAACCTCTGCATTTGGTGCAAAGGGGTTTGAAGACACCGATTTTCGGAGTGTTGTGATTTTGACTCTAGCCTTGCCAGCCTGAGATTTTGCAGCCTCTGAAGCTCTCAGTGCGAGTTCAGTTCGGTTTTGGAGGTCCTGCATTTCTCTTGCATAGGCCTCGGCTTGGGCAGCGGCTTTTTTGGCTGCTTCGAGGTTTTCCGCTTTGCGTTTAGCCTCAGCTTGGTCTCGTTCCTCTTTGTGGCTTTCGTAGTATGCCTGAAATCTGGCCTCACGCTTAGCAGGCGTGGGTCGGCGTTGGCGGCAGTGGGCTGTAGCATGAGCCTGTAATCCGCACGAATTACAAGGAGGTGGCGCCGTACAAATTTGTCGCAAGTGGTCCTTTTTACGACAGTAAGAACAAAAGGTAGGGGTTGAGTCTGGAGTAACGTTGAGAGTGGTAACACGCCCTTTCCATGACAGCTGCACAGATTGCGGGGGCATTTTCTCAATCGAGGTGGGTGATTGAAGAATGACGTAAAAAATACCAGTTGAACATGTCGAAACTAAGCCTTCTTGTTCCTTGCAGTGGAGTACTTCTCCGTAAGGGTGAAGGCACTCTTTAAGAGCAGAAAAGGTATCAGTAGCAGGTAAGAAGGGAACATTAGAAACCCGTAGGGAGAATACCCCTCTTCCTGGGTTGGTGGAGTATAAAGGGTAAGGCGAAAGGGACAGGGATTCCACAACTAGATCTTGCGCAACGATTTGGTCGCGACTCTTTTCGTCATGGAGTTCCACAATGAATGATCCAGGACGGGGGAAAAGAGGCCGGAAGGGAGTAGTGGGGTATGCTTCGAAGAAGGCTTGAATCAACTGATCCTGAGTAAGACCTATAGTGGGAATTGGATAGGCAATTGCAAAGTCAGACCCGATAGCAAAAGGACGGGATGATGTAGAGCTTCTGAGAGGGGAAGGTTCAGAGGACGAACCCGCTGAAGTTCCTTGTCCTGCTGCAGAAGCGTAGGAAGAAGTGGTAGGAGCTGGAGGCGGAACGCCACCAGGAGACAGAGAACGAGGGACAGTTGGAGGTGCCATTCGCTTTGGAGTATGGGTGTTAGTTGGTTGTAGGTTTTGGTGTTGTAGTTGTTGTTTTGAGTGGTTTCTTAGCTTTTTTTTTTTTTTTTTTTTTTTTTTTTTTTTTTTTTTTTTTTTTTTTTTTTTTTTTTTTTTTTTTTTTATTTCCATTTATTAGAACTATCTGTATCTAGTTACACTGATCTAATACAGTTTGACTGGAAATAAAATTTCCTAAAATTCATTTAACGCAATTTGTACCGGTCCTGCACCTCGGCCACAAACGTAGGTGGCATTGTATAGTTGATTTCAAAACGCAGTCGGTGATGTAGCTCTGCCCATTCTTTGATGATTTTGGCGTGATCGAGTGCCATGATGTAGTTTATAGGGCCGTTAAAGACCATATCCAGTGAAGTATATTCTGTTCCTTGCCAGAGATTTTGCGCTTTTTCACATTCCCAGAACATGTGAGCCAAGGTATCCTCTGATTGTAGACACACACGACAAAGTTCCGGGGAATCCAAATCTAATGTGTTGTGCAGTCGTAGCCATTCTGTACCAAAACGGCCATAATGGGGTAGCCGACGTAAGGCTAATAGCTGAGCCTTTTCCGCTGCCATGGGGTCCACCCGGCGCACTTTTTGGAGCGTGGTCCACCTCTGTCGCCACCAATCTGCGTCTTGGGTATCCGACGGACATTGCAGGAATATGGAATCATTCATAATTCTTCTGTAGGTTCCTCGGTAAAGCTCCGGGTCCTGTATCACTTCATCCAACACCATTGTGGCAGCACTCGCCGTAAATGGGGAACATGGACTAAATGTCGCCTCTGTATGCGTGGGGATAGGCTAACTTGAGGAAATATATGTTTGAAAGCTTCTTTGAACCTTCTCCATCTTGCATGCTGAATGACAGGGGCACCATGATCCCAGCGATCAAAGAAACCAGGAATCCAGCTCCGTTGGGTATGGTGATTAGTTCCAGGGACCCATTGAGTGTCATGACCATTGATTAGCGTGGCCTGATAAGTAAGAGCATCTTGCCACGGCTGTGAAGGCTCTTCTGTAAGCTTTCGCATCCATTTCGCTCGAGCTCCTGCCAACTTCGCCTTTAAACACCAAAGTCCAAAACCCCCAGAGTCCATGGGAGTAGTTAGAACTTCGTGCGAAACCAAATGTAGTTTGTTCACTCCACCCCAGACTGCATTTGCTGCTAGTTTTTCAATTTCCTGTAGTATATGCCCAGGTGCTGGGTGAATAGAGTCCAGATGAACCAAGGTCGAGAAAACAAAAGTATTAATGAGCCAAGTCCTGGTAGCAATAGGAAATGCCTTCAAGGTCATCATCGCTAATCGACGGGCAAGCTTATCACGCATCTTGGACCACTGATCGACGTTACGAAGTCGAACGCCCAAGAATCGAACATCATTCGCCTTTATAGGGTAAGGTAGAATATGTGCAATTGATGTTAAAGCCTCGAGGTTGCTTTCAGTGGGCATAAGGACCGACTTTTTGGGATTCACTTGACCACCCCCCGCTTTCTTATACAAGCTTAAAATCCGCGCAGTGGTCCTTGCTTCGTTGGCATTAGTGACAACAATGTGCACATCGTCCGCGAAGGCGCCCACATTAATCGGCTGACTATACGGCGATGCCTTGATACCAGGTAGCCACAGCTTTAAAGCACGAATTAGTGGTTCAACAGCCATGACAAACAACAGAGGGGAGAGCGGGTCTCCTTGTCGGACACCAGAGAGTATTGGAAATGATGCACTAACCCATCCATTAAATGTAAGATGCCCTTGAGATCCAAGGAAACGAGTCTCAATTACCGCACGAAGCCGTGGTCCTATTCCGTAGCGTTTGACAATGGTTCGTAAGTAATTATGAGAGACCTTGTCATACGCCTTTTGGAAATCGATAAAAGCAATGACCCCTTGGCGGTCTAGTTGGTTGTATTCATAATTTAATATACTTTCAACATTTGCTACCGCATCCCCAATCCAGCGGTTGGGCAGAAAGCCATGTTGCTCTTTTGATATCACCTTCCCGAGAAGTGGATACAGCCGTTGTACCACTGCTTGACTCATAATTCGACTATCCACATTTATCAAAGATATCGATCTCAAACTTTCAAGGCTGGCTTTGTCAGTTGAGCCTTGTTTAGCAAGAAGGCTCATGTACACATTCTTTTGGGTATAAGGCGATTCGGAGTGAACACTGCTGTATTCCACCATCTCTGCGAAGACTTCTTCAATTTCGCCCCAAATGGCAGTATAAACTTCAATGGGTATTCCATCAGGGCCTGGCGTGCTTGCTGTCGCACATATTCTAGTTGCTTTCTCCAACTCACCCCTAGTAAAGCTACTATCCAAGGCATCCCTATCGTCCTGGTCTATCGGTCTTAAACCTGACAAGTCCCACAAATTAGACAAAGATTCGTTTTCAGACTCGACCGGCTCATATATCGCCGAGAAATGAGCTTTGAGTATGCCGGCCATGGAATTGATTTGACTTGCTTCCACCTCCTCTTCTTCAGTATTCCGCACGCGGCGAAGTAGGGAACGTTGTCGTTGCTGCCTCACTCGTTCCAGTAACGGTTGGACATTTGGCACTTCCGCCATCCCTTGTGGATATCCAGCACGAATTCTCAGGGAGTGAAATCTGAAAGACTTCTGCATGGCTGGATCATGTTCCCGCATCGAGGCTCCGACAAGCGATAATTGCATATATCGATAACGAATGAATGACTTGAACATATCCCAAGAATCTAAGGGAGATTCATGTTTCCAATGAGCTAATATGAAGCTTTTCGCCGCCTGCTTGAGTTGCCGCCTGAACCATTCATAAGACAGCCAAAAGGTATTGCACTTGTAAAAGCTAGGCCCAGAAATATAGTGACCCACTTCAAGAGTGGCCTGATACATTAGGTGGGTACTGCCTGCTCCCTCCATCAGAGCCACCGCTCTGACAGCTTCTGCCCATTGACCTGAAATGTAGATACGATCTACACGCCGACAAGCTGTTGCATGCCTATTTGTATATTCCACAGTATTGGGGCGTTTGAGCCTGTATGAATCTAGTAGACCAAAGTGCGTGATCAGCTCCTTCAACTCTCGGCCTCCCACCGTACGGTAAGCGCCAGGTCTAAGATCCCTGTGGTGTGACATGCGCACTGTATCTTTTATATCATCTTCAACGCAATTCCAATCTCCGCCCATAATCGTTGGCAAATCGGGGCGCCATTTGGTTAGGAAGGATTCAAGTTGTTTAAAAAAAGGTATTTTATCAATATCTCGAACGGGTAAATATACTGAAATAAGTCGTGTCTCCTCTTCAAAAATTTTCATAATAACTCCGGAGATTCTGCCATCGTCGCTATTTTTTGCCTCAGCAATTTTTAACGATAAACTTGGTCTCCAGATGATTGCCGACCGCCCACCCCAAGAGGAGACTGTCTCATTTGTCTTATTTAAAAGAGACCAGTCTTTTTCAAAGTTTCTAATTTTATCATGATCAATCGCTTGTCTAGCCGTAACCTCTGTTAAGAAAATAATGTCTGAACGTGTTTGTTGAAAACGTTTTAACCAAGAGCGCCGTTTGGATTCACCACCCAGCCCCTGGACATTAGCTGTCAGTATCTTTAATACCATGATTTATAAAGGGATTGACTGATCAGACGAAAGATTCGGGTCTTCCATCTCATCCATCTGGGTATCTTCCGCCCAGTCTTCGCTTGGTCTTTCCGTAATGAATGTCAGCTCCACCGGCGGTCCTGACTGGTGCCCCAGGTTCTTCGACGGAATTTGAATGGACGTAGCCTGGACTGAGAGCTTCGGAGGAAAAGGGGTATGAGGTTCGGCGGAGACACTTTGAGTAGGGGTTGTAGACTGAATTGAGAGCTGTTGGGCAGAGCTTTCGGGCTCTGGAGTGTCCGGCACTGGAACAACCGTATCCCTCTGCATCTGTCCATGGTCAGGGTATGTTTTCCTCATTGAGGATTGAGCGCCCTCTTCAGGAAGATTATGAGCTTTACGCCATTGACTGAAAACCTCGGCTAGGTCTTTCCTTGGCAGTGCCTTGTTACGACAATTCCGTTTCATATGACCTGCCTTACCACAATTTAGGCAAGGTTCAACTTTAGTGCAACTGGACCTTGTGTGGCCCTTATGGCGACAGTATGAGCACCACGTAGCTCTCAAAGGAGGTGACACACGCAAATCAATCTCGTAGTTATCGTAGGGTACTGTAATAACCGAAGGCGGCATGACTTCGCACTCTTCCGGTGTTTCCAAACCTACTTGCCACTGTCCAGTGTGAATGAGATCGGCATATTGACGGGACAATGCATTCTCAAGGTAAGCAACATGAATAACTCGCCCATAAGGCCTGAGTGCCTCCTCAAGAATTTCTTTCGCTTCATCCAAGATCCAGGCCGGAGTCTTCGACACGCGAAGGACCATGACACCTTGCTCGGCGCTCACTTGAATCAATTGACGGGGTATCAGCGAGATTTGATCAATCTCAAAGTTGAACTGTGACATGTAAATAACAGCCTGAGGACATCGGAAGTGAATGTGTAGATTTCCTGCCCGGAAATCGTAAACAAATTGCAAGGACGGGGCAGATTCTGACTGCTTGGTGGCAACAAAATTGACATAATGATAAACAATATCCGTAGGAGGCAATTGAAGAGGAGCTGTTTCATATGCTAATACATTTTTTCGTTCATGAAAGAATGGAATGTCTTCAACAAGAGGAGGAGGAGCTAGTCTCACGGGTTTCGACGGAGCATGTGAGACCGCTTTTGCCGCCAAAGCAGCATAGGTCAATCCAGGCGCTCTAGCCTGAGGGACGGAGGCCTCAGGAGTTTGAGCACTAGGAACAGGAAATCTCAAATTAGGGGTATGTGCTATTCCTGGCGGATCGGGCATTTTTTTTTTTTTTTTTTCATCTTAAATCGATATCCGATTGACTATTTACTATAACTAGTACATAGATAATAGAAAAAAAAACATACCTTAAGGTATTAATTATTGGAGTTAGTGATGGTGTTGTGGAGATCTGGTGGAGTTAACAGTAGATTATTGTAATTGTAGAAATTGCAATTGGGGTTTGTTGTATATCATCAATATATATATATATTTTTGCTGTTGTGTTGTGTATACATTTATTTTCATCCCAAACCAGCTCGCGGAAGGGTATACTGACAAATACATTTTTTTTTTTTTTTTTTTTTTTTTTTTTTTTTTTTTTTTTTTTTTTTTTTTTTTTTTTTTTTTTT
>JAJMFB010000100.1:0-13270 GCA_030574495.1 Trigonopsis cantarellii | reverse complement strand
CTCAAATCACGTTCAAAACCTCCCCCCCGTAGTAGTAGGAAAGTAAACATCTCAATGAAAAACTTCCAGAGTTATCAAATGCCACATTTCAAAGTAACGTTCCGATCTTCATCATTATACTAAACACAACAGGTGTGAGCACACCGACTCATCCTTTTCAGTTCCGGCACCACCTTCATCTATACCACTTAGTTTAATATCCATCTTTCCTTTTCCTTTTTATCCATTAATGCTTGACGATGACGACGTCTTCTTTCTTTTTCTTCTTTCATCGACTAGAAAACAATGATACATTGGCTAAACCAATTCTCACTATTGAATACTTGATTTTTAATCTTTCAAAGGCTTAGTGCTTTCATTCTGCATCATAGTATTGCCGAAGAGCTTTCTTAGACAGATTGTAGTCTTTGCGGGCTGTTTCTAGATACCCGGCGACGCGATCTAAAACACCTTGTTCTCTATCTTCAGGGTCAGCAGTCGAGTCAACAGATTCCGATGAATCACCAGTCTTGGAAGGTGTAGGTGCCGACGATGAAGATGCTGATGGTATTGAACCCTTTGAAATTCTGGCTTGGTCTGAAATGTTGCCTCCAGATAGAGACTGGGAATTCTGAAATCCAAATTTATTAGGGGACCCTTGAGACGAATATCCTGACAAACTACTGCGGTGATCGCTATCTCCTGCATGTTGGATCTGTTCACATGAGTTTTTCACTTTTGTAAGACCCAGAGCTGCAGATGAGCCCTTAAGGAAATGACCCAAAGAGTATAGTTCAGAAAGATTTCGTCCCTTGAGGGCAACATCCATCTGCTGAAAAGTAGCATCGGCTTGTTCAAAAAAATTCAGTAAGATGGAGCGACTGAATTCGCGTTCTTCTTCATCCTCGTCCATTTCTAAGATTTGACCAAAGATATTCCAGTCAATCATATCTGAGGCCTCATCATCTTCATCGTCTTCATCGTCGTCTTCATCATCATCTTCATCATCATCATCATTGTCATTTTCTTCTTCTATATTTTTTTTGCCAGATAAATCTTTAGATGGAGTAATACCAGTTCGATTAGCCGTCGTCGCGCTACCATCAGATTTGTGGTCTTTACTATCTCTTCGCTTCAATTCTGTTTCTGCTTTACCAGGACTTTCACGAATTGCTCGCTTCGGACTGGTGACTGGGCTAACAGCAGTTTCTGCAGCATGTTGTTGCTGTTGTGAGGTTGCAGGTTCTCTGCTATTGTTGTTGTAGTTGTTGACGATGTCGTCATTATTCATGTTGACAGACGAGGTCCCACCTGTACTGGGCCGATCGGAAGCATGCCTGACATTGTTTGCTTCTTTTGAAGTAGATAGGTCATCTTTAGGATGTGGAGCCGATACAGTATTGCTACTCATAGCTGTCTTGCAAAAAATGGGGCTAGCGAGGGTAAAAAAAAAAATAAAAATAAAATAAACCCGCCTCAAGTAAAATACGTAATCGGTTAAGCTCAGAATTCCCTTGACAACCAGTATAGTATAGATAATTTGGTTGGAAAGGAGATTCAACAACTGTTCTTTTCAGTGGTCGGAGTGTATAGAAGGGCTTGGGGGGGGAAAAGAAAGGGAAGAAAAAAGGGAGTAGTCTTTTTCAACTAAGGTTAAAAAAGTAGACTCTATGTGAGATGGGATTTTTCGGTTACACTGACGCGACTTGGGCTGGCAAAGAGAAAAAGTCAAATCAAAGGGCGAGAAAAAAAGGCTCCAGTAAGGGCAGTTCCAAAGGTCCAAGCCGCACGCCTGTCCTAGCTGGGAATTAGCGGGTGCCGCCTAACCCAAACAATGATGAAATGACAGATAGATGGCAAACTAATGAAAAATGAAAACTACCGTTTGTAACGGAAAAAATATTGACTACTAAGTGTGCAGATAGATTTGTTTATGGTAACTTATTAGGTTTGTCTCGTTATAAACCGAGTTGTCAATGGAAATGGAATATAGATCTGTCGAGTTAATGTAGAGTCCCTGGTAATGACGACACTTGGCTCAGTTAACATCAACCAGACAGCTGGGACGTCAATGTCAGTTTTTTCCCTTTTTTCTTTTTTCAATTAGGGTTAGGTCCGGTTTTGCAGGCCATATCGGATAAAAACAATAACGGAAAGACGATCAGAAAATAAATTACACGTAAGAACCCCATGCCAATAACAAGAGCAAATTCGTGTCTACTAAAGGTGATATCCCTTGTTTTATGGAAATATAGTGACCCTATAATAGATGTAGTCTTTTCATTAGCATACGGCTTTATTTGATTTTCCCATTTTTATATACAGTCCCTTGTACATAAGCAGCAGTAGCCAATAACCTCTATGAACATTGAATATCTACAATTCAAGGGTACCGCTGTTATCCCACCTGACATAGACAAACTTCTATTATTTTTCCTTCTTTGGGATTTTTTGTCCTTGAAAGCTTAAATACAGAAACAAAAAACAAAATACCACGTTCGGTCCACAGCATCATTCTACCCTTCCATTCGATTCAAATTCATTCATTACATAGTTTTCATTTTTTTTTTTCTTCATTCAGTCTACTGCGTCACCTCGTTGATGGCCTTGGCTAGGTACTCAACATTGCCGCTATTAATTCCGGCAACAGAAATACGGCCGTCTCGAGTAGCATAGACACTGTACTCTTTGGCAAGTCTGTCAACCTGCTCAGGAGTAAGGCCAGTATAGGCAAACATGCCAATCTGTGAGGTAATGTGACTCCAGTCCCGAGTAGATCCTCGAGCTGCTAGATTATCTCGAAGTAGAGCTCGCATGGAAATGATCCGATCCGCCATCTGCTTGACTTCGGAAAGCCACAATGCTTTCAGTTCAGGGGTATTTAAAACCCTCTCAGCAATTCTAGCCCCATGAATAGGAGGGTTGGAGTACATTGGTCGAATGAGAATTTTGAGCTGGGATTCTATACGGGTCTTCTCCTCAGGATCAGCTCCCACAAGAGAAAAGGCTCCAACTCGCTCGCCGTAAAGACCCATGTTTTTAGCAAATGACTGACACAAGGCAATCTGATGACCCTGGCTCACAAAGTAGCGAACCGCATAAGCATCTTTGTCAGTATCACCCGAAGCAAATCCTTGGTATGCCATGTCAAAAAAGGGAAAGTGACCTTTTGCCTTCATAGCATCAGAAATCTTTTGCCATTGCTCAGGAGTAGGATCCACACCGGTAGGATTGTGGGCACAAGCATGTAGGACAAAGATCGACTGGTCAGGAGCATTCTTTATATCTTCTAAGAGACCCGTGAAATCAAGGCCAATGGTCTTCTTATCGTAATACCGATAGTTCAATACTTCAAGTCCGCAGTCCTGGAAAACAGCCCGATGATTAGCCCAAGTAGGAGTGGGGATGTAGACCTTTCTCGAATAGGGATAATGACGAGCAGCGAAGGCCGCACCGATTCGCAAGGCACCCGTGCCCGAGAGCGATTGTGTTACAGCCAATCTATTGAGAACTTCAGACTTGGGAGTGTACGCCAGCTCAGCTGCAGCTTTGGTAAAGCTAGCAATACCAGTAATGGGGGCATAGTCCTTGCTGAGACCTTCATTCACCACTTCGTGTTCAGCTCTGGTCACCGAGCGCAGATTGAATGGCTTGCCCTTGTCATCTCGATAGGCGCCGACACCAAGATTGATTTTTTGGGGGTTGGTGTCTCTTTTGAACGCTTCGCTAATACCTAAAAAAGACAAGAGGGAGATTGGATCCCCACGCAGGTTAGCAAAATGATGATCTCCCACGAGATTGCGATAGTCGCTCCGATTTAGTGCACAATTGCCATTTTTTTTTTTTCAATTTACCTAGGATAGCATCAGGAGGTCCTTGCTTGACATTGGCCCACTGTATACCCAATCAAACGTTAGCGATGTGGTTCTTTTATTTTTTTTTGTCACATGCTACTCAAGTGCAGCCGTAGATAGAACGAGACAAATTGGCGAACTATACTTACATAAGAGGAGCATCGAATAGAAACACGTCCGACAGGACTGACTCTGTATAATCCTGGCATCGTCTGGAGAGTCGATTAAGTCAATGACTTTTGCGTCCACAGGGATCAAAAGGGTTGATATACCCCTCATTCATTTTCAGTGAGTCAAGGTCCAAATCGGGATGTTCCGGGAGCCCCACGTTAAAGGGCGGGTCAGTGAAAAAGTTTTTCCGGGAACACCCGATTAGTGATCTTCTCTGTGATTCTGCCTTTAGAAAGATTGTCCCTATATTTAGAAGAGCAAACCTACCAAGGGATATTACTTTAGCGGTTAAATTCATTAAGTGTTATGACACAAATTGAAAAGACTTATATTGTAAATGGCGTTCTGTGTAGACTTTAAAATGAAGATTGATCATCATGTTGCCCAAATGAAGAGAGGGAAATTTATTTACAACTCAAGCATATTGCAGTGAACGTTTTTTTCAAATCACTCTTTTCATCATCCGCCTAAAATGGCGGGAAGCTGGGAATGGAATGCAATTACAGCCAGTGCATTCGCAGTGGCATTGACTACTATAGGGTTCCTTTTCGGGAGAGCTTCCGTATCGCGCTCCTATGGAAGGCAGGGCATTGCTGAAAACATTGCCCTGCCTCCTTCCACCTACAATGGCCAAGACTGTAAATTAACACTAGTAGTGCGGACTGATCTGGGTATGAGTAAAGGCAAGGCAGCCGCCCAGTGTTGTCATGCCGCTTTGGCGTGCTACAAACAAGCTATTAAGCACGACCCCGATTTAGTTCGCTACTGGGATCGCCGCTGTGGTCAAGCCAAAATTACTCTACAAGCAAAATCGGAGGATGACCTCCTTTTACTTCAAGCTCAAGCAATGTCGCTTGGTATCACCGCCAGTCTAATTCACGACGCGGGGCGAACCCAGATTGCAGCTGGATCAGCAACTGTCCTCGGGTTGGGACCTGCACCTAAGAGTCTCTTGGACCAAGTCACTGGATCATTAAAACTATATTGATCTCACTGTTGTCGGCATAATCAAAAACTAAAGTGCACTACAGTAAGAAAAAAAACCATCATGTGTATATAGTTACAATAGGCCCAAATATTGATAAATCACAGTAAGCAAGTTGTTAGCCAAAAGATTTACTGAAGCCGAACCCCGGCCTTTTTGCTCGTTTTGGTGGCCTCAGAAAGTGATGATGAGTACCCTTCTATGTTTCCCAAACTCGAGACACGCATTTTGCGTTGCTCTTCTTCAATCTTCTTCAAGCGCTTCTCAGTTTTGGCAGCACCACTACCCTTGCCATGGAATTGATGCGACATGTACTTGAATGCTTCCTTCGTACTCAGCTCTCGACCCTCTTCATCTTTATACTCGAGCTTAATATTTGGCTTGTAATCTTCAAACATGCGTTGAGCCAACTTCGCCTCAGCAGCTTGTCTTTTAGCATTTTCACGCCGTGCTTGTTCTTCTCTCTCCCGTTGCGTCAATTTGTCATATTTACCACTCTTTCGATCCCTTTCACGCTGCAGACGATTCTCCTGTTCCACTTCTGCCATGCGTCTGCGTCGACGCTCAACCCATGCCAGGTGTTCTCGTTGCTGTCGGCGCTCGTCTTCACTCTCAGCAGTTACTGTCTTCAGAATACCACGGGATCGAAGAATAGCCAATGTAGAGCCCATTCCTCCATTCAAGGTCTGGTCATCTCCTAATGACGGTGATTCAGATTTAGTCTTGCGAGCCGCCTCTTTGGACTCAGGGTCTGCTTCTTCGCTTGAGTCAACCGGCATATCTGCACTAGGTGACTCGACCCTGTAATTTCTACTTTCAGATACATTTTCATGTTCCTCTGTTGGCTCGCCATGAGCAGCCTCATCTTTTTCCTCCTCTTCCACTGGTTCGCTGTTTAAAGAATCAACAAACGACCGAGTGGCATCTATCACTAACCCTCCATCTCCACGGGTTTCCATGGCAGTATTCTCGTCTGCTTTCTGCTTCTCGATTTCCTCGGCAAGCATCTCTGGAGTTTTCATAGTCTTCCGTCTGCTATGCTGGACTTTTCTGCGATGACTGCTGAGAAAGCTATGAAGATCTTCTTCCATGTCTGGGGTCGTCGATGGTGTCTCGTTTTCGACGGGTGTTGAATTCTCCCCTGCGGCGTTTACAGAGTCGTCGAGGAGGTCGAAGCGTGAGCGTGAAGTCTTTATTTTTTTCTTTTTAGGCTTCCGTACTTTCATGGGTAAATAGTCAGAGTTCCCTTCTTGTGACTGGTTAGTATCATGATCGTCGAAAAGAAGCGTTCTGTTTACAGAAGGGGTGATTTGTTGAGGAGCAGCCGATTCTTGCTTGATGCTTAGTGGTTTTTGTTCGTCTTCTTCGCCTTTTATCACAAAAGACTTCTTCTTCTTGCCGTAAATTTCGTCGTTATAGTGACCGAGAATCTCGCGCGATGTTCCATTTCCCTCTTCATTCTCAAACTCCTCATCATCGTAGTTTGTGTAGCGACCTTTCTTTCGCTTGGAATCCAAATTCTCCTGTAGTTTTCTTTTCTCCACTAGCTCTCTGGATTCGAGCACATCACTTTCCGACTTGTCATCGCTGTCGTCCAGAATAGGGCGATCTTGTAACGTAAGAATAGTCTCATTACCAGCGAAGTCTTCCATATCATGACCCACCTTTACTCCTTGGAGATCGGATCCCGTATACTTTGTCAAAGGTTGGCTGGCTAGCGGCTCCTTACTGCCATTTGATGGGTCAGCTTTCCGCTTCCTCTTCAAGGATTTGACCCAATCTCGGGCAGATAATGATTCGTCGTCAGAGGCTTCGCCCAGGAATTTGCCGTGCAGCACTTTGTTTCTCTCTGCCAGTTCATTTGCCTTTCTCTCACGTTCCTTGATTTGAATTGCTCTCTTTTTGGCTTCCTCTTGTTCGTTATATCTCGCCCAGTTTTCTTTGGCGAGTTTTTCTTCATCGTCCACAGACACCAAGCCTTTCTGATCGGCCCCTTCAGGTCCAGAACTTGGAACAGGAATGGGCTTCAGCCCATTGGCTATGCGTATTCGGTTCGTCTCCTCGAGAGATATACTCTCGCCACCGTCTCTGGGCGTAGTGCTGGCGGTCTCACGACTAGAATTATCCTCTGCAGGTATAGGCTTCAGCCCAAGGCTGATCCTCAACCGATTGGTCTCTTCCAATGACAAACTCTCCTCTTTTGGCATCTCTGCTTAAAGATGGTCAAAATCCCACCCCTGTTCGAACACTTGTCGAGTTTTGACTTAGTATCGAAGTCGTTACCACAAGTTGGAGATGAGGTTCGGGATTTCCCATCTTTTTGGTCCCAACCGAGACGCCAGGGCGATAATTGAATTTGCCTGTCAAAGGATCGCCTTTTCTTTCCTCGTTGAAATACTTGCAAAAGGGTGGGCCTAGGAAAGTCTACGGGCTATGTTTTATCCAGACGGCATCCTTCGTCAATAATTATCCTCGCTCGTTGTAAAGTTCGTCGATCGTTCTTGCGGCCTACAGCATATTGAACTGGTGAGCCATTTTCCTTAGTTTGAAACTTCTCGAGGTGAAGTACGCGCGAATTAGAGAAATGTTTTATCTCCGATTCTTACTAACTCGATGGAAATAGTAGGATTGTATAATTATAATCATAAAATGGCTTCACAACCCCCGACCACCCAACCGTCTGGCTCCAAGAAGGGACGCAAAGATAAGAAGGACAAGAGGAAAAACAGCCAGAAAGATTTAACTGAGCTAATACTCGAAGATGTCCCATTAATGAACTGGCAGACTGGAATTGACGTCAGAAGCAAGGGAATTGCTAGAGGTATCGATGGACCTTATCCTTCTATGTCTGGCGGCAGCAGTAATGCTGGAAACACAGCAAGTGGCGGACACCAGTCTCACTCTAAGCAGAATAGTTCACAGGCTTCAAGTCCGGCTGTGAATGGGCGCCCATCCCTTGAAATGTCGCGGTCTTCCTTAGATACTCCGCGATCAGGTCGTCCGAAACTAGACCATGCCACTGGGAAATCTTCTCAGCGTGTTGGAGTATCTGCAGGCCAGGGACGGGTTCATGCTTACCCTCAGGCGTCTAAGTCCAGCCACGAGCTGAGGTCACAATATGTGCGTACCAATTCTGAAAAAGCCACCACTCCTGGAGCTGATGGGAAGGGGTACCCGCATCCGAGGTCCCCGCATCCTCCAAATACGCAACTGCATATGCCCTCAGCCAATTCTACGGATGCCATAATGCAGTGGCAGATGCAAGTTCCCGAATCGAATATGCAAAGGTCTTACTTTGACGCTGCTTTTCGTCATCCTAGTCAGGAGTTCTTCCAGTATGCTCTTCATCCTTCCCGGCCCAATCACTCACACCCAAACAAAAATGGTCAGCAACCTTCTCACCATAATGGACAGCGCGAATACAATGGTTTGTCTAATAGCCCTGCTGACGCGTTACAGTCACCCAACAATATACCCGGTCTTCCACATGATCAGCCCCGTAAGCCTCATTCACAATTTCCGTCTGCCGAACCCAATCGGCATATCTATAACTCCTTTCCTCAATCACAGCAAGCTTATCACTCAATACCCCCTGATAATCGAGACAAGAAGGCTATACCTCGTAGCAATCGAACCTATTTCGTGCCATCTCCAGGCGAGAATTATGGCCTCCCCCCCGATACCGATACTCATCATTACCAATCTGCTCAAGGAGCACCCCTCCCTTATCCTGTTTCTGAAGAGGATTTTGGTTCATATCCGTCAATTGATGTCTCGTCCAACCAGCCAGTGAGCTTCTTCAACGATGTCGGACCAGGCGAATCCTTCGGTCCCAATCATGTTAGCCACAGTGCTACGATAGACAATTTGCGTTCCGCTTCTGGTCCTCAAGATACCCGGATTTCAAATGTAACTACGCATTCACCTAAACCTCAGAGTGTCATGGGTCCACCTCAATTGCGGCGCGCCTCTGACGATGGTGATCTGAGAGGTCAAAAGTCTGTCAACCCGTCTACTGTGGTACGATCCCCTTCAATAGACAGCAGGGAACCCAACTCGAGAAACAGCCAGAATCTTCCCCAAAGGCCTCTGTCTTCTGTCTCCCATTATTCTTACCACCGAAGAATTTTCTCGGGAGCATCTGTCTCTGATCAAGATACGGACCCTAAAACTCATTTTGATGGGGGTGAACTTGTTAAAGGTTTGCGTGACGATCAATCAGCTAGACGACCATCTTTACCTGATAATCTTTCTACTTACCGGCAGTTACCGGATAATAGGCAACAAAATGGTAATGCTGCAGATGATGATAACCAAGGCCTGCCGCCATCCTCTAATCTGCCATCCCCATCACATTACGAATCTTTTGATTATACTGCTACCCGCCGACCTCCGATCAAAATAGAAGTACCCTCAGATAATGAATCTGCGGCTATGGTTTCTCACCAACCCGAAGCGCTCAGCGCAGTTACTCCACATTCTGCCTCTATAGCGCATTATTCTGATGGCCGTCGGTCTCCCTTTATTTCTCCGATGCGGAACCATGCTTTGTCAATTTCTCAGCTGTCTAGTTCTTCTAACGTAAGAATATTTCATTTTCATGTCCATCGATTTCTGCTCTAACCTTTTATCTGCTAGGCAAATACCTCACAACCGTCGCCTGGCTCATCTCGCCCTAAGTTAGAAGAATTGGTTCAATCTGATGGCGAAGGCACGTACCATCAACCGTATGGGCCCTTTGTCTCGAATTTGGGAGTCCCTCAAAAAGATACTCCGCATAGTGCGACCGAAGATCATCGTGCAGGCATAACCCGTCAGAGACGAGTTCATGGCAGAAACTCTAGCGGAGGAGACGGCTCGCAAAAGGGTAGAAGGCCTTCTCCATATGTTTCGCCCACAAGCTCGTCATCCCAAAGATCGCCTTTGTCTGAAGGAATATCCGATAAACCGTCGACTTGGGTCCTTCCGCCTGATTTTCTGTCGAGACCATCTAATCGGCACCCCAGTCATAGTGAAGAGCGGCAGCAGTCACGGTCTCTCGGGCCTGGAAGCCACCAGTCATTGCACTTGTCTAAACGGAAAGTTGTGGTAATGGCGACCAGAGATTTTGACAACTTCTCGGTCGTCGCTCTCCCAGAGATAATATCTCCACGAAATGTTAAAGCGGTATTATGCGAAAAAGTGGGTCTTTCTGTGATTCCGGAATTTGTGGAAATATCCTTGGTGGAAATTGGGCAACTAGAAAGTGGAGAAGCTCTGTCTGATATTGCTCTTCAGGAGATTTGCCTCAATAGTGATTCAAAAGGTTCAACCAAGTTCTATGTTTCCGTATGTCATCAAAATACCCAAGAGCCTCGTAATTATTCTGATGCAGATAAAAGCAATTTTACGCTTTACGACAGAGACACGGCATATTCGTCTTCTCTACGGAACTCTGAGTCCTCGCGCCTGCCTTCACCTAGAGCTGAAAACCTCACAGATGATTCTTTATCACCCAGAACTCACAATGCTGAGAAGGAACCCAAATCACTGCCTAACAATTCATCGGCATCGTCACCTCGTGTGGCACCTTCATCTGAAAATGCTCATTCAGAATTCTCGCCCCCAGCTCCCGAGAATAACAAATCGGATATTCGAGAGATGCGCCGTACTCGTCCAATAGTGCCTGCCAAACCAGCTGCATTTTCCGCGACCAATCGACATGGTTTACTTCTCGACACTACGCCAAATGGTCCTGATGGATTAAGAAGTGAAAGTTTCAGAGTCATAAGACAGCCGCCCAGACGTGAAATTAATTTCGACAAACCCCGCTGTTCTCCTTACGACGAGACAAACAAAACGCTGGCTGCACATATCGACAGAGCGGCGCAACAAGAGTTGAACAACGAAAGAAGCCTGAATGATTCCCACGATGATTCAAGCAGCAAGTCAGAGAAAGTTCAGAAGCCAGACTTGGTTGCAAAGAGAGCTGCACCTCCGGCTCCTTCACGCTCTTCGTCGATATATAGTGTTAAAAGTGGCAAGGTAGCTAGCCCTGTCACAACGGCAAATTCAAAGGACACTGTCCCTGAAACTTCTGCCAAAGATAAGCCCTCACACAATCAGCCATCTTACGGCCTTCCACCCAGTCTCGTGCGACGAACTTCGAATCGTCGCCGAAAAAAGACACCGGTGGCAAGAAAGCCCGTGCCGGCTCCTTCGTACCCTTTAGATACCTCTTCTAGTAGCAAGGCGACACCGGCTGTTCAACGCGAATCGGCTGATGATGACAAGGCGAAGGGTTCAGTTGATGAACCCAAAGGTGATACTACAACTGAGAAACCTGGTGAGAAGCATACTGATATGAGTCCCTTCAAAGAAAATGAAATCTCTTTTGAAGGAGCTCCGGATCTCACGTTCAGTCAAGATGAGGATGATGATTCTAGCGATGATGGGTTATGGGCAAAGAAACCCCCAGGTCAATCTTCGGAAACAAGCTCTGAGCCTGTCCAGAACTCTAATTCAAAAGGCTCACAGCCTTCAAAGTCGCCTGTTTCTCCTGTTGAACCACGTGCTGATGAAAAACCTTCCACACCGAGTGTTTCAGACGGATGGGCGGTAAGGCCATCGGAGGAAGATGTATATGAGAATTTAGAAAAGTTCTTCCCGAATACGGACCTTGATAAGCCTATACCAGACGATGTGCCAGTAAATGATGCTGATGGCCGGCTTCTTTCTTTGCCGTCTCCTGTTAACGAAAGGTCTACACAGTCTTCCAAATCTTCAGGTCCTCCAAGTGGTGTTAGGAAAGAACATGACATACAAAGCAAGAAAGAAACAAACAAAGCAGATCTTTCTCAAGTCCCTGCCGCGCCCCCAGTGCCTGCAGATTCAAGAGCACCACCAGAAAACAGGGGCGGTGGGTCGAAGCTTTCGCGAGCGACTCGCAACAGGTCAATACGTATTGTTGCAAATGAAGCTCGGAGAAAGTTCTCTAAGGTCAACGAGCCGCCGCGTACGCAATCGAGTGAATCCGGAGGGAATCGGGATCTATTAAGGCGAACGAGTACAAAGTTGTGGGGACAAAAGGCTGTGGAGGTTACAAAAACTGGAGGGTTGAGAAAGTCTCACATTGGATCCAAGAGAGTTCGCTCATCTGCCAAGGCGAAGCAATTTGCTTGGGTCAAAGGTGAGCTTATTGGAAAGGGTACCTTTGGTAAGGTATACTTGGCACTCAATATCACCACTGGAGAAATGATGGCTGTTAAGCAAGTTGAACTTCCTAAGACAGCCAGTGACAAGGCGAGCGAAAGACAGCGGGAGGTAATAGAAGCGCATTATGCTGAGATTGAGACTATGAAAGATCTAGATCACCCGAATATTGTGCAATACCTAGGCTATGAGGCCAATGAAGACTTTCATAGCCTCTTTCTTGAATATGTTCCTGGTGGTTCAGTTGGGACGTGTCTTCGGAAGCACGGTCACTTTGAGGAGTCAGTCATCAGGTTCCTTACCAAACAAGTTTTGGAAGGCTTAGCCTATCTCCACTCCTCAGGTATATTGCATAGGGTAAGTTTTCGATGGGATATGGTACAATAAGTTTCATACGATGCTGACTGATTTTCGTATAGGACCTCAAAGCAGATAATCTTCTAATCGACCGTGGAGGTCTTTGCAAGATTTCCGACTTTGGAATATCAAAGCGCAGTCATGACATCTATGCCAACGACGCGGGGATGTCTATGCAAGGAACAATCTTTTGGATGGCTCCAGAAGTGATTAATAATGTCATCAAAAACGAAAAGCAGGGATACAGTGCAAAGGTGGATATTTGGTCTCTTGGATGTGTTGTTTTGGAGATGTATGCTGGTCGCCGACCTTGGTCTAATGACGAAGCAATCGGCGCGATGTATAAACTCGGAAACTACCGTTTGGCCCCTCCCATTCCTGAGGATACTAAACCGAATATCTCGAGTTGCGGCCAGGAGTTCTTGGATCTTTGTTTTACTGTGTACGTTGAGAAAAAAACTCATCTTTCATTCCTACTCTAAGAATTATGCTAACGACAAACTGACTTGTGCTTATAGTGAACCAAGCAAACGTCCAACTGCCAGTGAGCTTTTAAAACATGAGTTTGCTCAAGTCCCGAAAGATTTCAGGTTTGTAGATACTAATCTGGCAAAGGCTATAAGTTTGTCGACTCCGTCAGACAGTGATGCCAAATCTTGAGAATACAGTGGAGCTTTTCGAGATTGAAAAATGCTGACGTCATCGACCTCCATTGCGCGTTCTATTGATCTTT
>JAJMFB010000099.1:0-14502 GCA_030574495.1 Trigonopsis cantarellii | reverse complement strand
TCGTTGATGGCTAAGGGTTGAGCGCGAGACAGTGATGGCTTAGCCCTGGCTGCCAACTGGGCATAACTCATAGCAGGCTCTAAAACGGGCGGGACGGCGGCCGCAGACGCATAAGACTGCTGAGTAGATGCGGATTCAGTTGGCTGTGAAGGCGGATGCGCCTGTTCTGGCTTGTCAGGCGGTTCAGGCATGTTTTTATCGCGGAGGGGTAACTAAGAAAATAGGTCGTATAGGGGACATTGTTCACGGTTGTATCCAACAAGGAAGACCCGCGTAGCTCAGTTGGCTAGAGCGTCTGGCTTTTATCCTCAGTTTGAGGTAAGCCAACCAGAATGTCAAGGGTTCGAGCCCCTTCGTGGGTGCATTCTACTTTTTCTCAACTACTCTTTTGACTAGTTGAGTCCTTTTTTTTTCTTCGCTCTGTTTTGAAAGACGTTTCGTTGTGTATGATCTTGTTGTGGTGTTGGTTGTTTATCAAGAGGGGGTGTTGGATATGTATTAAGAAGGGAAAATACACATTGGGATCAATTTAGAGAGGAGGGACGAAAACTAACCACGACCACGACAACAACCTTCAACAAGGCCAGGGGTCTTTTGCACACGATGGCGGTTCAGTACATGATTCTGCTATCACGGCAGGGAAAAGTCCGACTTTCGAAATGGTTTTTAACATTATCACAAAAGGAGAAGACCAAGATAATTCGTGAAGTTACAACGCTTGTATTAGGACGAAGGACAAAGATGTGTAATTTTATCGAATATAAAGAAGCGAAAATTGTTTACCGACGGTATGCAAGTCTATTCTTTGTCGCTGGGATCGACGCCGATGATAATGAACTGGTTGTACTGGAAATAATCCATCGCTATGTTGAAGAAATGGATAAATATTACGGCAATGTCTGTGAATTAGACATAATATTCAACTTTCAAAAGGCCTATTATATATTGGATGAACTCATGATGGCAGGTGAAATCCAGGAGTCTTCAAAACGGGATGTCTTGAGAAGAATTAGTCAACAGGATGCACTTGAAGATGCTGAAGGCGAAGATGAGAGTTTGAACAGGTGAGTTAATTTATCGCTTCTATCTAGATAGATAAATTCTGACGCTACACGCAGAATCATGTAAAAGCAGCAAGCAAGAAAAATACACGTAAAAATAATCTAAATCAATAAATAAAACACATCATTGAGAACTGCTCAGCTTGGACGTTTGTAGTGAGTGTGGTTGCTATGCCCGAAACTATCCGGTTGGGCAAAAACTTTGCTCCTCACTCTTTCTCCACCACCACAGATAAAATCGACAATGATCCGGATAGCAGCAGCAGGGAGGGCGTGTAGACTATATCAGTCGAGACCACTAAGTAGCTACTCACGTGTCTTGCAGCAGCAGCAGGAAGTGAAACCTCAACAAGAAACTGCTACTACTACTACTAATGCTGCTCCTCAAAAACGGCAAATAAAATCATCAGCTCCTGCCGGTACAATACTTAAAGGTACAAGTATCAGTAAATCAGGCCAAGATGTAAAAGCATTACCTGAAGACGAATATCCTGACTGGTTATGGGAATTACTTGATCCTCCAGATGTTCAGTTACAACGGCTCAAAGAGACAGACCCACAACTTTACCTACGGAAAAAATGGCGTAAAATGAACAAGGAAAAGATAAAGACAAACAACTTTTTGAAGAAAATGACTTGATTAATAGCAGCATTCTATTGTTTTTTTATATATATTTTCTGTACATATTAGAGATAAAAAAAAACTATTGAAAGTAACATAATCTGCATTTTAAACCCGCACCAAAACAAACCCCTTATCCAAAACCAGAAAAGAAAGACCACATTGTCATCATTTTATACTCGGTTTGCTGCATGAAGTAAGGAGAATACGTGTCAATGTACCCTCCTTTGAAGCAATCTCATCCGCTTCTTGTGAATACAATTCAGCAAGAATCGGCTTGTCAGTAGGACGTAACCAATAATCAATATATAATCTCCACAAATAATCATTGATAAATCCAGTCAATGCAATCATTTGGGGAGTAGATCCCCATCCCTGGGGAAGTCCGAGCCAGCTCCGACATATATCATTGAACCCGGTATTAAATAATGAATTGACAATTGAGTTTGATGGGCTAACTGCATATCCTGAATCTTCAACTTTGACTGCGATTTCTTTCCATGCTTTTTCGCTAGTATTTGCAGGCACGATATCGACAGTAGCAAGTTCTAAACATCCGCCTGGTTTCAATACTCGTTTCAATTCTTCAAGCACTAACGGCATATCGTCTGATTTAACCATGTACCATAATCCGCGAGCACTGATTACATCAAAGTAATTATCTGCAAACATACTCAACTTGTCAAGTGACTTGGTCGAGTATAACTGCTGATTAACAGGTCCAGATCCGCTTGCAAATTTATACTTGATGCCATTTTGCTCATCACTGCTCTGATATACACTTGATACTTGAGTATTTGGGAAATCCAGTGCCAATTGCCAAGAGTTTGGATCGGTTTCCATCTCCTGGATAACCAGTAAAGTTGTAGAATCTTTACCACTAAGTGCAAATTCGCCAGTAGGGGTAAGGAGATTCCGACCACCAAATACAAATCTCAAGCCCATTGAATACCAAATGTCAAACGTTAATGACTCAATCTGGCCACGTCGATAATTCCGACAGCAAAATGATCTCCATGCTTGCTGACGAGTTTGTGCATAGATGTAGGCATCTTGAGACTTCGAATTGATTGCAAAATCAACGTAAACATTCCATGCGTTAGCCAATCGTTCCTCTGGCTGGTCTGTGTCAAAAGATTTGGTAAAGAGCCCCTGAGTGTTGCGACGACTAAAAAATGGATTTGAATAGTTTTGATTCGAGTTGGTCTTTGTCAGAGACGCATTAGTAGCAACTGGTGAGAGCATGGAGCCCGTGCGAGCTGACGAAGGTTGCCTGATGACTGTCGACGATTCAGTTAATGTGGAAATGGAGGTCTGGGTTGAACTTCTCCGCTCATGCCTCTTGATGGGACTCGATGAACTTGATGATCTAGGGGTCAATGCAATTGGCATTTTCGATCTCGTACTACTCGACGAGGGACTCAGTTCTGTATCATTCGATGACGTAGGGCTACTTTTAACAGATGAAGATGGGAATCTCATAAGATTGGAGAATGATCCGGGTCTTGTTCTATGGATGACAGGAGGTCCACATTTCGAGTCTGTCCAGACTTGTCGAAGACGGGCAATATCTTGGACATCTGGTTTCGATTGAGATCCACCGGTATTTCTCCAAGTTGGGGGAGAGATGATTGCAGGAGATTCTGAAAGAGATGATCCGCAAGAAACATCATTTTCTTCTTCTTCAATTTGTTCCTCAACAAGAGTGCTTGCACTACTTGCTGTCGAAGATCTTGAAACAATCTTCAACAGACGTTTCCTCAATGATTTCTCTCTTGATACTTTGACTTTATCTGGGTTGGAGCTCCATAAACTAGCCGTAGGTGTGTAAGGAGTCATTGGGGAGTATGGGCTCGGAGCAAGGGGTAATGGCATTTTCCCCTTGGACAAAATAAAAAATATTCTCTTCCAAGTCACTGTTAGCTTACAGTCCGATTGCCTATTCAGTTTTTCAAACCCACTTACCTGGGGAGGAATAACTTATGATGGATGGGGTTCCAGTGCCAATAGGGTGGGAAACGGCTGCAACAGGAGCCAAGGCAAGGGGTTGTTCTGATTTTCGGGGGAAACTGTGAATTTCTACAAAGGGAGGGGCGGACCAAACTTTCAAATTATTCTTGTCCTTATACAAAATATCACCAGCGAATATACAGAAAAATAGGTTTCTTTTGAATTCCCGGTAAAAAAATCAAAGCTCATTCCACTCAACAATCATTTATCTACGACTTCTAATCGTTGATTTGACCAAAATTCTCCCTATCTCTCTCCCTTCCATGGTCAACCACAGTGCATCTTGACGTTTGCCGCGCATCCTGCGGCGTCCCTAAGCAACAAGTTAAACCTTTTTTCCCTTTTATCCCAGCAGTTTTAAGTTAAAACATTAAAAAAAAAAAATTCAAAATCTCCACCCCGGAGAATAGTGAAATTGCGAGGAGGTTGCTGAAGAAGAAAAGCACTTGGAGAGATTCACCCAGTCAACTATGAAGATATCGAGCAAGCTGGAGACTGCGAGCAAGAACTCGACATGTCCAACGTACTCATTTGAGTTTTTTCCTCCGAAAACTTCTCAGGGGGTTCAGAACCTTTATGATCGGATGGATAGAATGTACCAATTGGGTCCGCAATTTATCGATATTACGTGGAATGCTGGGGGTAGGAGCGGAGCATCGTCGACGTTGACTTGCGATATGGTTGCTACAGCCCAGTCTGTCTATGGGCTTGAGACGTGTATGCATTTAACATGTGCAGGGATGGCAAAGGAGAGTGTGGATAATGCATTGAGAGAAGCATATAGTGCGGGATGTCAAAACATTCTTGCTTTACGTGGAGATCTACCTCAAGAATCCCCCGAGGATGGTCAGGTTTCTAGTCAATTCCGGTATGCAAAGGATCTCATCAAGCATATTCGAGATACATATGGCGATTACTTTGATATCGCTGTTGCTGGCTACCCAGAGGGCCATGCTGAAGAACCAGACAAGAAGAAGCTTTTATATCATCTCAAGGAAAAAGTCGATGCGGGCGCTAGCGTTATTATTACTCAAATGTTTTACGATGTCGATAGATTCTTGGATTGGGTTGACGAATGTCGAGAAATTGGTATTACTGTTCCAATTGTGCCTGGAATCATGCCCATCTCAACTTACGCAGCATTCATTAGGCGGGCCAGGTGGTGTGAAATCGTTGTTCCACAAGAGTTTCTTGATAAATTGGAGCCAGTGAAAGAGGATGACGTCCTTGTAAGAGATGTCGGTACTCAACTAGTTGCTGATATGTGTGCGAAAATGCTCGATTCTGGAAAGATTCGTCATCTTCATTTTTACACAATGAACTTAGAAAAGGCAACCACAATGGTATTGGAAAGACTTAAGGCACTACCAAATCAAGAAAATGGTCCAAAACCGGCCCTTCCATGGCGAAAATCTCTTGCTTTAGGAAGATCCGACGAGTCTGTGAGGCCAATTTTTTGGAAAAATCGACATCAATCTTATGTTGCACGGACTCAGGATTGGGATGAATTTCCTAATGGTCGTTGGGGTGATTCAAGATCACCTGCATTTGGTGAAGTTGATAATTTTGGTGTCGGTCTTCGTCTAACTCATAAAGAAGATCCAGTAAGTCTTTGGAATCATCCGGAATCATTACAAGATTTAGAAAAATTATTTTCAGACTATATTGAGGGTAGAGTGAGAAGATTACCTTGGTCAGACACTCCAATATCTAAAGAAGTCGAGTCCATAAAACCAAACCTGATTGATTTAAATAATCGAGGATTTTTGACTGTGAATTCACAACCAGCTATCAATGGAGTTAAATCAACCGATCCTATACATGGCTGGGGACCAAGGAATGGATACGTTTATCAAAAGGCATATTTAGAGTTTTTTGTTTCACCTGCAGTTCTTGAGCAACTTATTGAACGGATGGGTCAAGATCCCCAAGTTACATATTATTGCGTTAATGTTCAGGGCGATTTACGATCAAATAATTCAAGTGATCAACCGAACGCCGTGACATGGGGAGTCTTTCCCGGTAAAGAAGTCGTTCAACCTACAATTGTGGAAACAATTTCCTTTCTCGCTTGGAAAGATGAAGCTTATAGATTGGGCTATGACTGGGCAAATATGTTTGGACCACAGTCAAAGTCAAGGAGTTTAATTCACCATATCATGGACAACTGGTCTTTGGTAAATATCGTGTATAATGATTTCCTTCGTCCATACGCCATTTTTGATTTGTTCAAGGGACTTGAAACCTCTGAATTGGACTAGACTTATAGAATACGAGGTTTTCAACCTCTGTTTTACATGACATCAACTGTCTCAAATGTCAAACAAATGACCTTTCGCACATTGGCTTTTTTTTTTCTTTTCTTGTGGCTACGGGGAGCGGGGGGTTCTTTTACTATGAATTCTTAATTTTTTTTTTTTTTTTTTTTTTCAAGACAACTTTATAGACTCATTTAGTGGAGATGTGTGGGATACACCAATTTTCCATAAAAAAATGTACATAATTTACGACCCTCAACGGATAATCTCATGTATATAATGAACAATCAAAATCGCTTTGCTTTTCTTTCTTATTTTTATTCAATTCTATTTCGGGAGCCACGTAGGTACAATGGTCGAACATACAGACTGATATTCGGTCAGAAGTATTTCAAGCTGACGCTTATCAGTGAGATTCCTTGTCGTTTCGCCTGTCCAAAATATCGACCAGGGGGAATCACCAGGTAGTTTGAAACTACCGTCTGACCTATCAAAATACCATTTATTAACCGGATTTGTTTTTCTTGATCGCCAACATAATTCATGTGGGAACATTGACATTGTCATGGCCTTGAATAATACATCAGCAACTCCCATACCTCCTTGAACTTTAGATAAGACGGCAAATTTATCCAAGTATGGAATTTGCCTATTGATGGATAATTTGGGATTGTTGGCTCGCTCATAGGTGATAATAGCTGCTCCATCGTAATCCCCTGCAATCAAGACTCCAGCCAGCTGGTTCCGGGTTCGACATAGGTATCGGTCAACATCAAGTTTCCGTCCAAATGAATCATTAATTAAATAGACGAGTTTATCCAAATCGATATCTGGGTGGTGATCGAGGGAGAATCCTGTACCGTGTTGAGGTGCATGAATCATCCTCAGCGGCATCCCTTTACGTAGAATAGTAGTTGGTACTTTGGGGGTTTTACTTGTACCTAGAGGAAGAGATGACGAAAATAGTGGTTTATCGGTAACAAGATTAAACAGGATTGGATTTTTGGCTCCATCATCTTTGCTGCCAATTGCGGCTGACCTTGGGGTGGTAATGAGTCCAGATGACCCCCAGGGCAGAATGTTCAATACTCGATTCATTGCTTTTAGATTTGCAATATGACCCTTTGCATTATCTTTCTCTGATGATGCTAATTCGGAGTTTATTTCACTATACTCTTGCTGTAAGTTGATAAATACATGAGCAGCTCCTGAGCCTCGTTCAGAACTAGGTATACCGCCCAGGGGATCGATGTAGATAACACGATCTACACTAACAAGTTGAGCCGGGGGTGGTGGAGACAACACTGTTGCTAGTAGTTCAACAATAGCATCGCTAGAAACGAGGTTTTCACGAGCATTGTCGACACTATAACCAATATTGAGAATCACAGGTACCACATCATGGAGTAACGGAGCAGTCAAGAGCTGAGGAAAGATGATATGCAAAGACGAGGAATCGACTCCCACATCGACAAGACTATCAATAACCCTAGCTTCAATAGGGTCACCTCTCGAGTTGATAACCTTGGATCCCTGTTGGATTGCTCTCACCACATCCAGTCCAATGGTTTGAATAACAGTTTTATTGGCTATTGATAAGGGGCCAGAGATACCTGAATCAACGACAACAATTGGCCGAATACCTAGTCTCAGAAGACGTGATATTGTAACCCCAATACCTGCTAAAGTTGAAGGAGCAAACTCCTGTGGTTTGCGAATCTTGACAATAGCTGTGCGTAGAGTATTATCGTCCAATGTGAGAAATCCTTGATGGGATGCCCCATGGTCGAAGTTGGAGAATGCCTTACCAGACCATGCCGTCTCGATTGGGGGATTAAGTATTCGATCAACTACACTGGTCCTCTGCCGGGTGTCTGATAAGGATCCTCCACGGTACTTATTGACGTAGCCCTTTGCATCCCGACGGGTAGCCGCCAATCTCAAGACACTGAGAATAAGATCCTTTATTTTTTTTAAAACCACCTGGTAAGCAGGGTTCCAAAAACATATTCTCCTTTGAATCTCTCACCTTATCGGCACTAGACCCTGTAGATGCCGCCCTCCTGGAGGAGGTCCTAAAAATCCGGGGAACCGATATCAATTTACCTCTGACACATCCGAAACTAATTAAAGGCTTCCCTCATTATGTTAGCTATGGTCTCATTATAATGTACTGGAAGAAACAAAAAAAGAAAGCGATAACAACTGCTCAGGGGGGGGTTTTCTCTTACCGATCTCGCCAGCAACATTGGTCGGTTGATGCTGGGAAAACACTTGAGTTTCAAAGTTGATATACAGTTAAAAGAGATGGCTCTTCCTCGGCGACTTCAGGAGACGTTTACGCCAGCAGAAATGGCATATCTCGGAGAAAATACACTTGTTGAAATTATGCCTCGGCAGGATACGGAGGAGATCAAATTAATTGGAGTAATAGCGGGTGTTTACAAGAAATCTGGCTGAAAAACATGCTAACTAACTACTCCACAAATAGGGCAAGGTACCCAAATTATCGGGATTATCACGTACTAAAGTACCGTTATGGCTTGCTCTTCTCCTCAAGAAGCATTCCCGGTGTAAGATTGTCGTACCGGAATGGCTTACATACGATGCACTCAAGTACGCGTATTCGCAAGAATCTCTTCACACAGACCGATTCTCGGACTGTGTGCCTTACGAATGGTCGGATTTGAGTCTTGCAATATTAGAAGCTGCTCCTGATGATCTGGATGCAAGCCCCGATAAAATCAGAGCTCTTTTGAGAGATTTGTCTGAAATTCGTCAGTCAAAGGTCCGCAATGGTGTGCGCCATATAAACCCCGAATATCTACAGATGGACAATATAGGTGCAACAGAACTGAATGAGCTTCGTCCCTTTGTCTCGTCTGTGATGGATCAATTACGTCGTTTAAGTAATCTGAAAGAAGAGGAGGAAGAGCAACAAGATGAAGAGCAAGAGGACGATGAGGATCCTACAATATTCACATAATAAATAAAAAAAGAAAAGTCTACACTAGTCGCTGATCACGGCAGGCGTGGATGGCGCATGTGAATCCTGCCAGTCAGATACATTATTTTCACTATCGGCAGTGCGAGCACTCCGTACCGTGACAAGGAATAGAGCAGCGTCTGGATCATCAATAAAACATCGGGCATCCGGGTTAGATTCCAAATGCTTATTTTTGAAGAATTCAATCTCCCGAGGAGCAGTACATTCTTGAGCAATTCCATCCAATGTAACTGCAATGCGTGATAATTCCGCCTGGTTTAACGACAGGAGAAGCTGTGCTAATCCGCCCCCGCCAGTGTTGTTGTTTTTCGACATGGTTTTCACTGCTGACCAGTCGTGAACAAGCATTGAAACGTGTGGATTCTATCAAAGATTAGCTCTTTGATTTTGTGTAAAGATTCTTTAATTTTGTTTTCTTCTCACCCTGACAATATTCTTGTATTTTGTAGTATTTCTCGGAGACGTCAGCACAATGACATCCCCCTTGACAAATGGAGCCGACTCTTCCTTTGGCACAAACGTATAATTCATCAATCCCACATGCGGCCGATCATGGAAACTGGTGGCCAGTTCCAACTTTGGTCTAATTAGTCACTGTCTACACATAAACGACATACAATACACAACTTGGTTCACTTACAAATTGTGACGATCGGAGACAGGCCAGAACTTCCGGAGGGAATCCGTGGTTTACAGATGTCATCCTTGCTGGTTGGTGGTGGTGATGATGATGATGGTGGTGGGGGTGGGGGTTGGTGATGGTTCTACTCCCAAACCCAATTTTGCCCGGACCTGCCACCATGAGCCTGCCGGGTGCCGTCGACTCTGAGGTGCAGGAACGGTCCTCAAATGAGTATGCCACATCTGATGAGGAGGGGGCGGTCCTAAATCAACACATTTCCAAGACTAGACAGGCTATCAATCAACATGATACCCAGGATCTCCTGGACAAGATGAAGACCCAGATTCTCGGTCAGTTGACGGGTAAAATCCCCGTACCAGCAGTTGGAGTGGACTCTGAAAAGTCCAAAGTGTCTAATTTGATTGAGCAAACAATAAGCTCCGGGGAGGGGAATTCATGTCTCGTGGTAGGGTCAATTTCTTGTGGGAAATCCCTCGTGGTAAACCAGGTCCTAAGAGAGATGAAGGCCCGGTTCAACAATGAGTTTATAACCATTCGACTGAACGGACAAATTCATACTGATGACCGGTCCGCTTTGAAGGAGATTGCTCGTCAAATGGCAAGAGAAATGAGGGCTATCTACCGTGCTCAGGGTTACGGGTTTTCTTCCAAAGATGCTGAATTTCTAGATCAAGCTGGATCCGTCAGCCAAACGCTCGATTCAATTCTCGGGGTTCTCAAGCTGAGTGGGCAGCAACAAGTTGGTGGCGATGAGGATCAAAAAATTCAAACTGCAGTCATCTTTGTCCTTGATCATTTCGATCGATTCACAACTCATCCTCGTCAACTCCTCTTGTATAACTTGTTCGACATTGCTCAGTCTAATCAGGCTCCCGTGGCAGTATTGGGGCTCACTACGAGGGTCAATTGTACTGCAATGCTTGAAAAGCGAGTTCGAAGTAGATTCAGCCATCGTATAGTGCAGATGCCGGGATTTCCAGATTTTGAATCGTTTTGGAAAGTTTGTCGCCAACCTTTACTTGTGCACGATATTGGCGCGTTTCAGGCGTCTTCGGGGCCAAGAAAGCGGAAAAGAGGTAGACCGAGCAGTACTGAGATAGACAGTAGTAGTACTGCTCTTGATGAATATGCCAAACTGTGGAATTCATGGCCAGATCCTCTTATTAAACTTGACGATGATTTCCGACTTCATTTAGAGCAAATATATGCTACATCTGGGGATCCGAGAAGATTTTATAACTCCTGTTTACAAGCTGTTGATGCCATTTCTCCTCGGCGGCCCCTACCACTGACAAGTGATATTGTGAGTGTTGGATTCATGGGGGATGGTGGTCAAGTCCAAGATGATGCCGATATCGAGATATCTATATCTGGACTCTCGGATCTTGAACTTGAACTGCTTATTGCCTGCTGCCGCTCTCAGACCAAAATCGATTTAGATCCTGTCAATTTCAAAATTGTTTACGATGAATACGTGGAGCTCGCCCAAATGGCAAAGATCCCATTTCAAACTGCTGCTGCATCTGTCACCTTGGAGAGATCATCATCTTTATCAACTCACTCATTGAGTGGGTCCCGCATTTGGTCAAGAGATCTCGCAAGGTATGCATGGGATATGCTTCTCGAAAAGGCCCTCATTGTTCCCGCAACCCTTGGCGCTCTTGCAGCAATGCCTGATATGCTCATGGTAACTGCCGAAGTCACCCTTCTAGAACTTCAACATATGATTCCACCAAGAAGCAAAGACCTACGCAGATGGGCTAGGCTTTAAGCTTACATCATTTATTTCAACACAAAAAGGAAAAATAAAAAAAAAAACCCTTTCTCCTATTTCTCATTGAGTCAACCCTTTAACAACAACCCCAGCAGCATAACTCACTGAACTGTCACTCACATCCGTGACGTGACTGCTCTGAGCATAGTGCACCCATTCAACATGGAGGCAGTCATTCTCAGGGGGATTTGGACCCTCGGCGTCTTTACTAATACGTTTTTCATCAATAATCTCCAACGCTGCTAATAAAACTCCAATTGGATGCCGCCCACAGATTGTATTCTTGGTTCGGGCCAAATATCTGTTCCATTCTGGGTGGGGAGGTTCCTCACTGCCGGGCAACAGGCTTGATATTTGCATGCCCTTGCGGTCCAGATACTCGATCCCCCTGTAAATGGGAGGGTCGAGGTTGCGGCTATTTGTACTTCGATCAAGCTGATAGAAGGGCTCAGTGCTGGCATTAGGGGTGTACCCCGTATAGCTAAAACGGCGTCCCCTGGAAAGAAAGCAGAAGCATTAGTTACCTTTGTATATATATTATACAAGTTGAAGTGTTCTACTCACCAATGACAAAAGTCACTGCTGATGACGACTGCATTTTCTGGATCAGCAAAGTAAGGAGCCAAAATGTGGGCGAACTTCTTCTCCTCAGCAGCAGTGATTGACCCAACCACGATCGGAACAATAGGAACCACACCTTGAGGTGATCTGATAACTTTTGTTAGAACCTGCTGATTTTTTTTTTGTTTGGGCAAAAAATTGGATAAACCTACTGTGAAGTCATCTTGTAGATAAATGGAATATGCATTTCCAGACTGTGTTCTTCCTCCTCGGTCTCAACTGAAAGCTGATAGAAATCTCCAGAGGTCTTCAAAGTGTCTACGGTATCAATATCGATGGGAAGATCCCCAAGCGGTGTCTTGTAGGTTTTGCACGAGGTCAAAGCACATCCATCAAGATAAACAACATGGGAAGGTCCCAATAAGAAGACCCTCTTTCTATGTGCCCAAAAGGTGAGTAGAGAGTCTAGAGTGTTTTCCCCGTAAAGATTAAGGGCTTACATATTGTGGAGATTCCACGCTTTATAAGCCCAGGCAGCGGTAGGTCCGGAGTAGCTATATCCAGCGTGACTACACTCATCACGTTAGCAAACTAACAAACTAAATCAAACAACCACTTGGTGAACCTACGGCCCAATAATCATTCTACCTCCTCCATGGGGGAGCTTTGAATTGTCAACTGCATCCAAAAACTGGTTCAATTGTTGGTTGAGCCGTGCCTTATCTCCCGTATACCAAGACCCAGCATGGGAAGCTTCACGAATGGCATTGGTAGATGCTGGAACTCTCATGGTTTTTGACGATGGCTGAGATTTGATTTGACCCTATTTGATGTCACCCGGCTAAATCCTTTGAAGATGGAGTAATAGAGTTTATGGTTTTTGAATGACGTGGGCCACGTGACAACAATCGCTGCGGCTTTTACAAAATGATTATCCGGTTTTTGGCGTCTATGGGCACTCCTCACACTTCAACCGTCTGTAACATAATCATAGTCTTTATTTGTGTAGCTCATTCTAATTATAAAGGGAGAGCATCTAACAACTTAATAAATGAACAAGCAATACAGTTTCAAGAAAAGAGAGAAAGCATTCGTAATAAACAATTTCTTTTTTTTTTCTTCTTTTTTTATCTTCATCTCTCTTGTCCAAGACCTGCTGAATAAACAGAGCAATAACCAAAACATATCAAGGAGAAACAAAAAAAAAAAAAAAAAAATTAAAAAAAAAAAAAAAATTTTAAAACAAAGGACAGAAGAAGATTTTTCATCTAAAAAGAATCCTGCCCTTTGTGCCAACTCCGTCCCCCCGCCCACCAATTGAGACATGCCGTACCAAGAAATGACATATTTATACCCGAGAAGATATGCAGATTAATTATATTGTTGAGATTGGTTAAAAAAAATATTGTATCGTTATTAGTTTCTTTTCATTTGTCTATTTTTTGAATCCATTCAAGCCATGTTGATGCTTATTAACGGTTTCATGAAAGATTCGAATAACTTCTGTAGGATCTTTTGCTCCAAAGACTGCCGAGCCAGCAACAATAACATTTGCTCCTGCGTCTGCTGCATCCACAATTGTCGTTGTAGTAATTCCACCATCTACTTCAATGTTGAGGTCGGGATATTTGCTCCGCAACGTTTCTACTTTTGGCATAACTGAAGCCATGAATTTCTGACCACCAAACCCTGGCTCGACCGTCATGACCAAGACCATATCGAGTTGCTCAATGAAAGGATAAACCACCTCTACGGGAGTCGCTGGTTTGATGGCACATCCTACCCGGAGCCCGGCCTTTTTAATTTGATCTATAAGAGCTTGAGGGTTATCTTTTCGGGGGCATTAGTACCTTTTCTGATCTCTCCAAATTGAATAATACAAAAACTCACTTGTTGACTCGTAGTGGAAACAATATAAATCGCATCCAGCTTCAGCAAAGTCATCTACCCACTGTTCCGGATTCGAAACCATCATATGACAGTCAAACACCATTTCACCTTTCGGCACGGCTCCACGAATACATGTAACGACGGGGGCACCTATTGTCAGATTTGGGACAAAATGGCCATCCATTATGTCGATGTGGATCCAGTCTGCCTTATATTCTTTGAGTTTACGACATTCGTGAGATAGATTGCCGAAATCAGCTTTTCAAAATGAAAACAAAAAAATTAGTAAAAAGAATTTAATAAGTGTATATAATAAAAAAAACCTTACATGCAAGAATGGATGGAGCAACAATAGCTTCAGGCATGATATTTTTTAATCAGTAGTTGATGTGATGGTGTTCAATGATAAAGTCCGGATTAATTGTTCCAGCGGGCGTGACGTGATGATAAAATCAGTACCTTATTTTTATTTTTCTTCTTGTCTTATTTTCTCGAGACGAATGGAAATTAAGACAGGTGTGACAACCCGAAAGCCAAAGAGAATATTCCTCGAACTCCCTTATTGAGAAATGGCGTTGAAAAGGAAGAAGAGAGGAAAAAAAAAAGAAAAACTCTGTCTCGTTGGTGTTGAGTCGAGAGAGCTTTGGTTTCGATTCCAGACCCATTTCAAGACTTT
>JAJMFB010000098.1:0-15404 GCA_030574495.1 Trigonopsis cantarellii | reverse complement strand
GCGGATTCGGTTTTTCGCCTGGCAATTTCATCTGCGGGGGATCCTCGACAGATTTCCTTTTGCCTTTACTGCCGAGCTAAAGGCCACACTCGGGCGGAGTGTCATGAACGGCCACCCTGTAACAGGTGCGGGCTGCAGAGCCATCGTACTACGGATTGTCGAGGCGGGCGAGTTTCCGACTCCCTTCGCGAAAAGCGTCTTGCGCGGGCATGGGAGTGGGTCAACAAAGCTCGAGAATCCCGTGCTTCTGCAGAAGCGGACCGCGAGGAAGTATGCCGCATGCAGGAAGCCATCGCCGAAATGAGTCGGCGACGAGAGCAATCTCTTGAATCCCGCAAGAATTTCGAGGAGATTCGTCACAAGCCTCTCGAGTTGCGTGAAGCTCTAAAAAGAGAAGAGCAAGCAGCCAACAATTTGAAGACGGAGGTGACTACCATTTTAGCTGAAGCATCTCAATATCAAGAGTCCATCGATACCATAAACCAAGACCTGCAAGAGCGCCTTAACAATGGCAAGCGTGCTCGCCGCACTTCGCCAAACCCAGCACAATCCTTCTCGCGCCCACCTGGAAATGAGTCCTTCACTTTCAGTTGGAAAGAGGGGACAAACGCACAACTTCCCACAGAGGACTCTCGGCAGGCGGATCTAGGAATGCCCCCTCCCAATGTGGGAGAGGCGGCGGACCAAGGAGCGCGCACCGAGCTTCTTCGCGATTTTACCTTTCTCCAGACCATCCTGACGCTGGGTATGGTTCTGGGGACTCAATGGAACAATAATGGTTAACGGCGACTTCCTCCTCATGAATCTACCACCCTCGTTACTTCTACAATCCACTTTTGTTGTTATCATCCTTTTTCTGCAATCACCTCGTCTCTTTCTACTATCTTTGTTTCTCTTACTGCTACTTCCACTCTATCACATTATCATAATAATCTTCATTTCGAGGCACTCCACCTCATTTCAGTTTTTTTTCCTTTTCACATGTTACAGCCTGCTATCCTTTTTTCATTTCATTTCTTTTCCTTGTTCTTTTCCTTTCTTTCCCCCTTTTCCTTCCACTTTACATTTTCTTTCACCAACAGATTCATTTGGAGCTTCGAAGCCCAGATCAAAAAAAAAAAAAAAACCAAAAAACAAACAAAAAATTCCACTTTCTCAATCTTTTGCTCTATTCCTTTGTTTATCTTCTCTCCTCTACGTCGTTTGTTTCCTTTCTTTCTTCTCTCCCCGAGGTGTCGATCCATATCATACTCCCTTCCCCTGCACTACCCTTTTGGTCTTCCTTAGGACCATTGTTTCCTTGAAGATACTCAATGCCTAAGTTAATCGTCCAGGGTCTTAATGTTCAAAGCATGCGCTCTACCTTCCGTGGCGCCGCTTGGATTAACTCCATTTTCCTTTCTTCTGCTTCAATGTTCGCATTATCAGAAACGCATCTACACGATGCGAGCTCGACTTCACTACCCTCGCCAGAGCTTACCCATGCTTTGTCTATCCTCTGGAGTTTACTCAATCAAACAGACGAGACGTGTTCTTTATTTAACTCGCAGGTAGCTTTTCTGTGGAAACCCCACGCAGATCTGATCAACCATGAGAGTTTGATACACAACTCTGGGCGCATAGTGGCAGCCTTTTTCACTATTGCCGGCCTCCCAATACGCCTCATTTCAGTCTACGCTCCTGCTCTTCAATCCGCACTTCCCAACTTTTACTCCACACAACTGGGTTCAGTGCTTGAGACTTTTCACAACGATACCTCAACAATTTTGCTTGGCGACTTTAATTGCGTTCTCTCGCCTCTACTCGATAGCGTTAATTCGAACTCCTCAACCTATACCTCTAGTTCAGGGAATGCAGGTGGTACTACATACCCTCTGCAGTCAACACAACCTCACTGACGCTTTTCGGCACCTTTACCCCAACAAAATTCAGGCTTCGAACAAAGCGGTGCGTGTCGGAGACTAGACCGCACACACGCACACATGCGAGCCCAGATCTGATCGCACATTTACAAGGATCTCGACTAGTACGCCCTCCTATGTCGGGAACCACTCACCTAGTCAATATCACCACCTTCAGGTTGACCGGTTTGATCACGGGGCCTGGAGGTTATAAATTTGCTTCGGATTGGTTGAAGCACACCTGCTTTAAACAGGTCCTCTATACCCATATCCAACACATTGTAGCCACCAATTAGGACCCTGCGGTTCCCTCATGGCAAGCGTGGGAAAATATCAAAGGCCAGATTCGCAACGTCTGTCGCGATCTCTCACGCACCTTCTCTCGCTGGGAACAAGAGTATCAGCCTGGGAAACACGAAGGGCGCCAAGCTCGATCGAACATTAAACGGTGTCGATACCCTCCCCAATTTTCTGCTCCGTCGACATCTCCCACAATCCAGATGCGACTTCGTCAGGTCCGTTCAGCTTCTCTTCTTCATGAGATAAAGAAAGGAGGAGAGACCTTAAGCTCGACCACAGGTATGGCCAAGGAACTGAGACGCCATTTTTCGGCCCTGTACTCCACTTCACCATCATCTGAAGAAGCCGCGACCTGGATTTTGGAAGCGCTTGAGCACCCTCTTACAGCTGACAAAACAGAGAGCTTAGAGCAGCCTGTAAGTTTAAATGAAGTTTTTCAGGCGGCGTCAGCTTGCCGTAAGAACTCCTCACTAGGGGCTGATGGCCTCCCAGTGGAGATATATCTTGAATTTTGGGCGACCTTTGGGCCAATTTTCGTGACCCCTCATGAATTGGTATTGCTTACGGGGAAGTTTTCTCCATCCCAGCGGCAAGCAAACTTGACGCTGCTGCACAAAGGCGGGAATAAAGAGGACCTCAATAACTGGCGATCTATCTCTCTTCTTAACGCCGACTATAAAATCTTCACCCAACTTTATGTTTTACGCCTTGGACCAATTTTACCTGAAATAACGGCACCAGACCAAACTGGATTTGTCCCGAGTCGTTGGATCGGGGATGCTATTGCGGATCTTGAGACAATCCTCATTAGAGAATCACTAGAGGGTCCGTTTTGCGGCAGCTCTGCTCGATTTTCAAAAGGCTTATGACAAAGTGTCTCACCGGTTTCTCGAGCGAGTGCTCCAGGCCTACCGATTGGGGCCCAGAGCTCGAGCCTCGTCGCCGCGACGGTTAACAACATTTCAGCGGCGGTTCAATTCAATGGGTGGCTTACAACTCCTTTCGCGGTGCAATCAGGGGTACGACAAGGTGACCCGTTATCCCCTTTGCTTTTTGTGCTCGTGCTAGAGCCCCTCTGCTGCCGCCTTCGAGCTGGTCTGCGCGGACAATCGTTAGACTTGGCCCCAAAAAAGAGTATTCTTGCCTATGCTGATGATTTGACAGTTCTGGTGAGAGATGTTTCAGAAGCACAGTGGGTGGTCCGCTGTCTATCAAACTTTGCCCAGGCAGGGGGCGGAGTAGTCAGCCAGAACAAAAGCAAGGTATATACCAAGTCTAAGCGGCTGTATACACAAATAAGGCCACATCTCACCTACGAGCGTATCAAGGCTCCATTCCGTTTTCTGGGGATTGAGATTGGAAGTACAGACCATAGGAATGAATGGAATACACTTCAAGACAAGGTGGAACGCCGTCTGGCCCGCCTGTACTTAGTGGATCTTCCCATAGCCACCCGATGTTGGGGTGATCAACGTGTTTGTTTTCTCTATGATAGTTTTTGTGGATCAGTTCCATCTGTTGATATAGCTCGCAGGTCAAGATGAGGGCTGGGGTTTTCTAATGCCATAATTTGGTGGTTAGGGATATCTGAGTAGGGTAATCGACGCACAACTTAGCATAGAAAATTTTGTTTCTCGTTTTAGTCTTTTTTTCTTTTTCTCTCTTTTTACTTCAGAGTTTACTTCTCGATAAAACTATCATTAGTCTGAGCTAACTCTGAAAGATGTCCGAAATCTCACACTTCTGACAGTCTGTAGATTGGTCAAGTCGGCGGCTGGCTACCTGGAACTGTGAGAATTTTTAGTTTGTCCTCTCGTGCTAAGGCTGTCTCGGTTGGCAAGTCGTCCAGATTGTCACAAAAAATACTATTCCACTAACTGAGTAGCGGGTGTTCTGCATCGCTCTCCCCTATGTGTTCTTTGGTTATCACCTTGCCAATAAAGCTTTCGGTTTCTTCGTCCGGATTCCTCAGCAGGTGTTTCAGTTGTTTCGGGAGATCGTACTCGGTCTATGTCCTAGCAGGGAAAGATTAATTCCTGCCAGACTGAGCGTCATATCTCCTAGATTAATGGTCGCTTTCCATGATTTCAGGAATTCCAATCCTAATGTTAGGCCAGCTGACTCATCTGGTAGCACATAGCATCGGGCCAAGAATATTTTGTTTGAAGCCTTTAATTTTAGCCAACTATGTCGCCTTAGGACGTAAGACCGTTTGGTAAATAGGCCCGATACAACTTTATTCTGTTCCTCCTCGTCCTCTGTGAAACTCAGTTTTTCAAGCAAGGTCTCTGATATAAGATTGATGGTACTGCCAGTGTCAATGCATGCCATATGTTCCTGGCCGTTGCTCACTACTGGCCAGTAAAAGTTGTCACCATTGATTTTCGTCTGCTCAGTCATAGTGATTCGGTACTTAATGTCGAAGGTAACACAGTGATTAATAAAGTTGAATTTATTCACTATCTAGTAAGTGTAACAGAATATCATTTATTAGTTGCTTCGGCGGTTAGGGCACTCCCTCGCAATGTATCCAGTGCGGCCACAGTGATAACATTCAATCGACGAGCTTTGTTTGTTGTCTGCCGTATTTGGAATATTATCGATTGGGTTTTGAGCGAGGTTGGGAGAAACCTTGAATGCGGCAGCAAGCTCCTTAAGAGCTTGAATGTCTTCTCTAGTAAGGTCTTCCGGACATAGTTATTGAGTTTGATTTAGTGGATTAGGAGTTATATAATAAAGCATATATATTTGACTTCTTATTTATCTAAAGCGTACTTATAACACGTACTTATACTATCTATCTGACATTAACACAGGGATAGGCAGGCATTACCTTATTAGGTAATGCTCCTCCCAATACAACCATACACTCAGAATCGCTCAGGTTTGGTGCGATGTTCCTCTCCCAATTGGGAGTAGCTTGGCTCTTTCTTGAAAAGATGTTAGGCCCGTTGCCTGGGCATTGTTTGTTTACATTTATTATTTTGTAGTAACCCGACTCAAATAGAACTCTTACACAACCATATACAAAGTAAAAACATCCATACTGCACTAACCACTATGACAAACCCCAAGACCCCTGTCACTAAAAGGCCTGAGGAAGTAGAGGACCTCAAAGAGTCTGTAGCTCAGCTACAGAAAATCCTCGTTGACATTACCACTAGACTTGATGGTTTAGAGAATGATAAGTCAAACTCCCAAGAACACTTTCATTTCTTCTCTCTGTAAGTCTTGTAGAAGGATGTGGCAGAGTTGCCAGGACGACAGAACCGGCCACGGGAGCTTTGCACGCTCTGCGGAGTATCGTTAGGGGTTGAAGAGTATTTACCTTGAAGATGATGTAGGATAGACTTATATAGTCTAGTTGTATAATGGAGAGATCGATTGTATTAGAGTTGTGTATCATTGATGTTGTTGTTATTATGTACAGGAAAATTCTATCTATTTATCTTTTCTACTCACGTAAACAAACGTCCAGCCACCCGTGAATGCTAGCCTCAGCCAGGATGTCAGGGGCAACGCCCAGCCACCTCAGGTGCGGCTACTGCATCCAACATTCCCCCTCATTCATGTGTGGGTGAGACTTGTTGACTTGTGTCTCGGAGTACCTGAGATCGTAGACGGATGAGCGTGGCCTTTGGCAACGGCTTGGTCATTTGATCCGCTAACATCTTCTCAGTATTGATGTACTCGATGACCACATCACCACTATTGACTCTATCTCGTATCGCGTGGTACTTGATGTCAATGTGCTTTGTTCTTTCGTGATGTGCTGGGTGGTCTGCCAGGCTTTTGGTGCTTTGGTTGTCTTCGTATATAGTTGTTGGTGAGTTTTGTTCATATCCGAGTTCGCGTAGCATCATTCTCAAAAATAGTACTTCGGATGAAGCATCTGCTAGAGCTATGTACTCTGCATTCGTCGTAGAAGTTGCAACTGTAGTTTGCGTTCTAGACCACCAACTGATTATTCCAACACCTGATATCATGGATATCATGCCTGAAGTAGATTTCCTGTTATCAACTATTCCTCCATAATCTGCGTCACTGTAGCATTGAATTTCTATTGTTTTCGTTTGACTTTGAGTATACTCCAGGAAGAGGTCTTTTGTTCCTGCCAGATATCTTAGTACTCTCTGGGCAGCTCTCCAATGTCTCTTTCCTGGGTTGCTTGCGTAACGACATAGATCAGACACTGCCACGCTAATGTCTGGCCTGGTACAACGCGCAAGGTGTAGTAGGCTACCCACAATACTCCTATAAGGTTTGTCTCGCATCTCTAGGAACTCATCATTTGTAATCTCATAACCCTCGAGACGAGTATTGGGCTCCATTGGTGTACCGATTGCATGAGCGTTGACCATGTTGTATTTCTGTAGCATGTCGTTTATGTACTTTGTTTGATTTACCCTTATGTTGTCTTTATGTCTATTGATTTCAATGCCAAGGAAATAGCTTGTTTCTCCAAGGTCTTTCATGTTAAACTTCTTTGATAATTGACTTTTAGTGATTTTCATAGCTTCTTCGTTGTTTGCCAAGATAAACATATCATCAACGTAGACTGCAATGATAATAAGGTCTTCCTTAGTTCGTTTGATGAATAAGCTTTTGTCAGTCTCGCACTGTTTTAGACCTTTGCTTCGCAGATATTGGGCAATAGTTTCGTTCCAACATTTTCCTGCTTGTTTCAATCCATATATCGCCTTTTTCAACCTCAGAATTTTATTTGAACCTTCAACTACTAAGCCTTCTGGTATTTCAAGATTGATCTCTTCTTCTAGATCTCCATTTAGGAAGGCTGCTGTAACATCCATCTGGTGCATACATAGGTTGTATTGGGCGGCAAGTGCAATAAGTAGTCTTAGTGTTTCAAATCGTAATGTGGGTGCAAATGTCGACCAGTAGTCAACGCCGTACATTTGACTGTATCCTCTGGCTACCAATCTTGCCTTGTATTTATCTATGGTGCCATCTGGATTCTCTTTGATTTTGAATACCCACTTTGCACTTATTGTTCTTGTGCCGGATGTTCTGTTCGTTATTTCCCATACCTTGTATCGTTCCATGTTTGATAGTTCAGATTTAATTGCAGTTTCCCAGTCTTTTGACTGAGGGCTTTTCATCGCCTCTTTATATGTTCGCGGTTCATTAGACTGTGGGCTAGTGTAGTCGCTCTCATCTGCTTCTATATTGAACATCTTTATTTGTTCATTGTGGCGAGATTGCATTGCCCTTTCAACAGTCGTTATTGAAGATTGGTTGACGATCTGTGGAGAGTTTATTTCTAATTTTCGTATGGCCTTTGCTGTCGGTCGCCTCACTCTTTCAGATTTTCTGACAGGTTCTTGTAGGTTGTCTTTTGCCTTTCTCTTTCTTGAGGTGGTAGATTGTTTAATTTCCTCAGTTTGAACCTGGGCGTCGACTGGCCTTGATGCATTTTCAGTCTGTGCTGCACAAGAAATATAAGATCTTCGAGGCATTTCAGTAGGGTTGACGTTTCCTTCCCCCTGACTCGAGGATCGGAGTGATTCGGTGCCAGTGGTAATTGCATTTGGCTCGGAACCAGAGTGCAAAAGAGGTCGAAGGTATTGCCGAAGTATGTCATGAAGAACATGCCGGTTCTCCTTAGCCAGATCTAAGATCATGGTGTCCTCATTGATTACCACACTCCTAGAGGAGAATATACGTAAGCTTGCCAAGTCTAAAACTATGTGTGCCTTTTGATCAGTGGAGTAACCCAGCAAGCTGCAGCGGATCGAGCGGGGACCCCAAGTATCCCCAGCTTGTTCCTGGTCTGACTTATGTGCATAGGTTATGCAGCCAAAGATCTTAAGCGATGACAGATTAGGTTGGTGCCCATTGTATAACTCATATGGAGTCCTTCCATCGTTCACCCGTTTGGGGCTACGATTTCGCACGAAGCAGGCATGTGAGACCGCATATGGCCAAAACATGTCAGGAAGGTATGCACTCTGAAGTAAGGATCGACTAGATTCCTTGATTGTTCGATTTGCCCTTTCAGCAACCCCGTTTTGTTGAGGGGTGTGAGGTACCGTTTTGCTGTGACGGATACCATGGGCTTCACAATATTCTTTCAAACTTAAATTTATAAATTCGCCGCCGTTATCTGTTTGCAGGCGAGAACAGTAGTAATTAAATTGATTGTTGCACATATTCATGTGAATAGTCAAATATTTTGTAGTTTCCCCTTTTGTTCTGAGCATATAAACTGTGTATAGTCTCGAGTAGTCGTCGACTATGATGAGGTAGTATCTGTAGCCGGCAGGAGACGCTATACAAGAATCCAAAGAAAAAGGGAAATATATGGGATCAAGAAAATAGAGCTATTACAGACAAAAGAGCATGAGCATGAGCAAATGAGCAAAACAAAACTGATAAAAGATCTTCTTCCACTGAGTGAGGCTTTGAGATGCTCCTCGCACCCAAAGTCCTCGAACAAAAACTACGATAAAAGTCTCTTCTCCGCGGATTCTCACCCGAGATCTGCAAACCAAGGTCTCGGAAGTCATTCAAAGGGAAAATAAATAATGAAAGATTGATACGTGGAATATTTTTAAGACTCTGAAAACTAAATGAAATCACAATACAAAAAGAAAAGAATCTAACTCGAAGCTTTCAACATAGAACAAATATCTACAAACGAAATGTCAGAAGACGGCTTCAAAAGATTGTTAGACAACAACGCCAAGGAGTTTCCTGTGAAACTCGATAAGGATGGATCCAACCTGTTCTTCTGGAAGAAGACAGTGGAGGACTTCCTCAGTCAACATGGTGCGAAGTTCCTCTTGGAGGAACAGACCACCAAGCCTGAGGGGGTTGCGGAGCAGGCGGACAAGAAGATTGTGATCATGCTCCGTGCGAGTATCCACATCGACTTGGCCACTGCTGTTGCTGCCACCGAAGGTGTTGATACGGCGTCAACGACATATAAACATATACTGGACGAGTTTTCAGCAGATCCCGAGATGATGATCATCTCTAAAGCGAAAGCGTTCTACGAGATTAGCAACGACCGTCCGAACATTCTCGAACTAGACGCGCATATCGACAAATTAGTCAATGCATACAAAGAGTTAAAACAGGTAGCTGGTTCCACAAAGTCTTACGACTACCAGAACAATCCTGACAATATTATTCTCGATATTGTTGCTTCATTTTTCCCTGTCGAAAAGATTGACGACTTTCTTGAAAAGAGATCAACAAAAGATTTCCCGACTAATCTGAAGCATCTTCGCCAATTGGCAAGAGACTCAGCTAGATCGGCGAAACAAATTAATGTTTTATATAAAGATCGAAAAGGTGACTACGAAGATGAAGGCTACTATGGTGAAAGCTCTTCCTCGCGTGGACGCGGTAGACCTTTTCAAAGAGGATATCGCGGCCGCGGCAGAGGAGGACGCTGGTCTCCCTACTCCGTTCGCGGGGGAAGGAATCACAACAATCGTCAAAGTTTCAATAGAACTCCTAGATCACTGGCGAAATCGCCTCAAAAAGTCAATTCTGATGTAAATTTGACAGATCAATAAAATAAAAATGCTGATATCCCTTAATAAAATCTCTTCAAATTACAAATCAAAATTCAAGTTCATACTCATAGTCCGTCAATTCGCCCAAACACAAATCGAATCTTACATATCTAACTAAGCTCTAAACTGGGTAATAAGCTAAATTTAACTATGACTAAGCCCAGATACAATCTAGCGTCGGCGTGACAACACTGAAGAGAAAACGGAAACAAGTAAACAAGGAAGCGATGAGTCCGTGGACCGCAATCTCTACAAACCATTACAAAATGAATCCCCAAGTACAAAGCTATCCTTTAAATCAATTGAACAAAGTCAAAGACAAATCTTTTACAACCAGATTACCAAAATGATTCAAGTTAATACTATTGGAAGATCTGAGGAAGTTCTCGTGCAATACGATGCTTCGGAAGATCAAAATGCCACCTCCTCTGTCCGTTTCTTACTGGACTCCGGAGCACAGGCACATGTCTGTCAAGACAGAAATTTACTACATGACTTTGTCTCTCTAAATCCTCCGACGCAATTAATCTATGCGGGATCAAATAACATTGGATATGCTACTGGGTACGGTACTCTAAAACTACAACTTAATGATCCAGATAACTTGGACAAATCAATCACACTTCATCTTTTTGGAACATTATTTGAGCCCAAGATTGGCCAGAATATTATTTCGACTTCTATCTTAAAACGATACATTGGAATTTACAGCGGACCCAAAGGTTACTGGTTAAAGCACAATGACAGACTCCTTACGAAAGGACAGTGCAATCCCGCTGGAGATTATTTAAGCTGCTCTCCAATCTTAAATCAAACAAAAATTATGACAATCAGAGACAAAGAAAACTCTCTTACAAAATGGCACAAACGTCTCGGACACCTCAATCGAGGTGACGTTATGCTGCTAAGGAAGCATGCTACTGGTATTGACATAAATGATAATGAACTCCACCAATGTGATACGTGTGCAATGACTAAGTCACACAATCAACCTTTCCCCAAGAAGTCGGAAACTCGAGCAGTGAGACCAGGACATTATTTTCATGCAGATCTAGCTGGTCCTTTTGAAACGTCTCCTGCCGGCTACAGATACTACCTCATCATAGTCGACGACTACTCGAGACTATACACAGTTTATATGCTCAGAACAAAAGGGGAAACTACAAAATATTTGACTATTCACATGAATATGTGCAACAATCAATTTAATTACTAATGAGCCGGGCGATGGATCCGTGAACGGTGCAGCGCACTATCACTAGGTAATTGTTTATGACAATTTGATAAGATGGTTTCAATCCATCATGGCAAAGTGGATAGTCCACCGAAGTCGCAAGGCCTAGGTGTGAGAAGTTGACGGCAAGGTCTAACCTCGTCAGCTTACAGCTCTTAAGACTATCCCGCCGAGACCACCCCAATTGGTTGAGAAGAAAGACTACCCTAAGAAACTTAATAAACTCAGTGTGGCTTCCACAGATAACAATGAAAAGTATAAGAAGATCAAGCTCAAAAATGAATATCAAAACTCACTAAATAACCTGTACTCGAAAGAGCCGCAAGCTATTCAAAGAAATACTAAAGAAATAAAGAAGTATGTATGAACTTCAGCGCTAGAAAGAGAAAGAATACAATCGATCTCTCCATTATACAACTAGACTATATAAGTCTATCCTACATCATCTTCAAGGTAAATACTCTTCAACCCCTAACGATACTCCGCAGAGCGTGCAAAGCTCCCGTGGCCGGTTCTGTCGTCCTGGCAACTCTGCCACATCCTTCTACAAGTCTCTCTGAGCCTAGCTCCCAACGGGGTAGGTAACTACACTAATGGAGCGTAGGCTACAGGGACGGCGTACTGTTTATATGTATATATAAAGAATACAAAACTGAGTAGTAATAGTTCAATGTTAGTCAGTAATAACTATTAAAGAACTGATACTGACTCAAGGAGATTTTCTCTACTTTTAACGTACATAGTAAACAATTAAACTAAATACGAAGTGTAGCTCCGTAGGAAGCATTCTCGTATAAGAAAAGTCAAACTAACAGAACAATTATAACAAGAAAAGTTTGAATAGTCCCCATTCCCAATTGAGTAGTTCATGTTGAATAACTGTTAAGATAGGAAATTGACGATACTTTGTTGGGGCTGAGGTCACGTGTGAGGGGGAGCAATGTTGGGGGAATTACTTGTATATATTGATGGGATATGTAGAATTATATACTTCAGAGGTTGAATAAAAAATATTTTACTTTAAAGCTTAACATACAACAAAATGAACCAAGACAAACAACAACAGGGGGTGAGAGCGGACGCTAAGTCTCTTGCCATGCGTTTTTAACGTTAGAGAAAGTCCTGGGGTCCCACACTCCAAAACAGGCTCACAGAGTTTAAAAGACGCTCTTGACCATCTCTCTCGCGAGCCAAGCGCATCAATGTGTGACAGCAGGGCAGACCCAGTGTCGACGTGTAGACTGTTTGCCTTGGTTCATTTTGTTGTATGTTAAGCTTTAAAGTAAAATATTTTTTATTCAACCTCTGAAGTATATAATTCTACATATCCCATCAATATATACAAGTAATTCCCCCAACATTGCTCCCCCTCACACGTGACCTCAGCCCCAACAAAGTATCGTCAATTTCCTATCTTAACAGTTGTAAACAATCCGTTGCCGGTACAGCGAAGGACGCGTCCATTCGCAGTGGCAGGAACTTTGGAACCTCGAAGAAGAAGCCATTTTGAAGATGATCGAAGCCAAACCGCGGACATTGCAATCGGCTCAGCCCAAACGCTTACACCTGTTGTATTAAGATTTATATTTGAAATGTATTTACTGTGAATACTGTCTTGTGCGACTTGTATATTAATCATGATCTAGCTAGACTTTGAATACATGATTTCTAGTATAAGTTGATACATAAACAAAGAGGCAGACAAACAAAGAGGACAAAGCATGAAACAATTACAAGGGTGACAACCATGACACAACAAGGAATAAGGTTGTCAATCTCGCCGCATTGTTTCCATTGTTTTCTCAACATGTTGTTCGTCAAAGCATTCAGGAAGCTCAGGAAGTTGAGGATACGGGGGCTCCGAGTTCATCGGCAGGCACGCAAATACGACGAAGGAGGCGGCGGGCAAGAGTAGTAAGGCCAAATACGCAGTCTAGGCTCGCATGGGTTCATAGTACTCAGGAAGACTTTAATGTACAGTAGTTTCTTTGGTTTTGGCATTTTGTGGCAAGTATGCCAGCCTCCTGAGCCTAAAGGGGCAAGAAGCTAGCCTGGGGTTAGTGGACTGCGATGGGGCGAGGTTAAGTAGCTAAAGATAGCGATAATGCTACTTATTGTATTGAGGTGGCTGGTTGGTACAATGTGTATTTAGCGTGTAAGAATTCCCTGAGAAAAGGGCAAGCAATAATAATAATAAGAATCTATTATCTCAAGTACAAACATTAAGATCAACTATGGAAAACTCAGAAAGCGTACCCAGAACCGCGGAAGACGATTCCCCTGAAAGAGGGCCGGGTTCCTCTCCGTCGTTGCATGGTAGCGATTACGGTCTCGAATTCTGGGAACGCAGTGGGAAATTTCTAAAAATGGTTCAATTGGCTATCCCGCCGCTTACGGGGGAGGAGGAAGATGTTGTGGCGGAGCAATGGTTTCGACAAATGAAAGCCTGGATTACTCGACGCATCCAGAAGATGCGATGGCCATAGATGTACTACTTGGGAACACTCGAGGCTCAGCTCGAGATCAAGCTTTGAGTCACGAGATGGAATGGAGCGAGAAAAATGCTACGTTTCTAGACGTTGCCCGAGAATTTAAGCAACTATTGGTTCCGGACGACACTGACTTTGCTAGTCTGATCGATACTTTGATGTTACGGCGCAACACCAGAACGCCGATGCGGAAGCGCATTGCCGCATGGGAAAAGGAGCATGCCCACCCGCACCTGCCACCTGATATTTACCAGAATGAGGAATTGCTCAAGTGTGCTTTGTTTTACTTGACGCTCGATTCGGAATCGCAGCAAAAGTTAAAAGACAGCAAACTTTCACTTATCGGGAAGCACGTCAGTTTTTGGTCACCCGAGATAGTGGAAGAAGTCAAGATAAGCTCCAAGAAAACAAGGATCAGCGTCGGGGACCTGGGGTCCTTCCGAAAGTGGAAAACGATCAAGGACGCACTACTCCTTACAACAAAATGAGGACAATTTTTTAGCGCGACAGCGTGTTTAACCTTAGTAGGGTAACTACTGAGCGACGTTGGGAGTATCGCGCTTAGCCAGGAGCTTCGCAAGAACTGCGGCTTCATCTGGGGTTAGGTCGACCATAGATAGGAGTATGAAAGAGTACTAGATAGGGGAGAGGTTTGGTGTGTAATAGCTTAATATTTGAATTTATTTACACTGTTCTATATAAACATAAACATTGGTGTTGCTAAGGTAACTTAGACATTAGAGTCTCGCTCAACTACACTATCTAGACTTAGAGTTTTATCCCTGTGTACGCTAGTATTATCTGCTTTCTAATGTCTATATAAGACTAGTATATTGTAGAAGAATAAATAAGCCATTATACATACTTGTTCAGTATTATAAATTAAAAAAACTCTCTGTGCTATATTCTATAACTATGCCTCTTACACAAGAAGAACTGTCTATCCTAAGAAGACTATTGTCTAAAGCGGATACTCCCAACACCGCAGCTCAGGTTATGAGCCCTGACATAGGGCCTGGCGACTCGAAATCTGCTAAGCCTACCCCTGCTGTTGATCAGGAGAAAACGTCTGCAGAGGCAGATGGAATCAATGGTAAAAGAGAGCAAGTAAAGAGATGGTTGGCTTCCGCAGAAGTCGATGAGATCGGCCTACTGTGCCACCTTGATGACCGAGATTTGATCATTGAACTGAATAAGATCAACAATCTAATTCAAATAAAACTGCCACTCTACCTGAACCCAACGATGGAATTTAATGGATCTATTCAATTCCACAGCCACAACAGCTGTCTTTTAGACACTGCTGCAAATGCACACTGTGTGAATGATTTATCTTACTTTTTTGAATTTACCTCTGGTGTTGCAACAGTTGAGGTGTATGGAAGTGGCAGGTCTACAACTTATGGTAGAGGAAACATAGTAGTAGAAATTGGTGATAAAAAATACTTATTGTTGAAGAAAGTCAGTTATATGCCAACAGCTCCTGCAAATGTTATCAGTCGAAATAGGTTGCTGCAAGATTTCCCTGGAAATTGCTTTACAGACGAGAAGGTCAACGATTTTTATATTGATCCGGAGGATAACAAATGTGTTAGACTGGCAAAGATTAACTGTGCAACTGGTCTATCAGAAATTTGTGGAAAAATCATTAAAAATGAGGAAGCAAACTGGAAAGTGCCAGATAGAACAATCATCTTCCACATTAATGATCAATCCTTATCAGGTGTGGACCTTTGCCATGCCCGGTTCGCCCACATTGCTCATGATACAATCAAGAAAATGATCTCAAAGAAGGCGGTGCTAGGACTTGATGCATCATCTCAATCTGATGTTAGACATCATGGATGTATTGGTTGTTCTGCTGGCAAAATGGACCATAGGCAAGTGGCTAGAAGAGGAGGATCACGAGCAATACGTCCTCTACAGTTAATTCATT
>JAJMFB010000097.1:0-15613 GCA_030574495.1 Trigonopsis cantarellii | reverse complement strand
TTGGACTGGCCAGGCTCTCCAGCTCTCAGGATTCAACCTGAAAAGCCGCATGGTAGGCCAGCCAGTCCACCCGGCATTCCTCAATGCGAAGGCAAAGGGAGAATAGCGGTCAACCCTCCCCCAGGATCCCAGGGGAGGAGCTCTAAAGGGTGTGAAGAGGAAGTTAGTACAAAATTTACTCACTTCGTATAAGCCCATTTTCAAAGATGTTTGTGGAAAAAAAAACTTGTAAGAAAAGGGGAAAAGGGGGGTTTAAATATTTCGGCCTGGGGAATAATGCTGATGATCTGCTTCACCTCCGTGTACTAAAACGATATGTCCGACCTGTTGCAGTTACCAAAAGGGGAGTAATGATTTTCAGAGCAGTTACCAATATAAGCCAGCTATTTCTACATTAGGAGAGCTAAATATAGGTAACTGTACAGAAAGGGTAGTTGCAAGGCTTTTGTCTGCTAGATTCACCCCACAATTACCCGAAAGTGACATGACAGACCAGGATGTACTTGATGAATTGAGGGTATAAGCTGATTATATGCTATGCTAAAAATATAGCACTGGGTATTAAAGCGAATGGGGCATAAAGTTTACCTTCGAGCTGCTGGATTAGGACAGCCGACCTGTCAAAAGTTCGTAAAAGTGCGCAATCAGGTGAGATTACCACCATTGTTAAAACTCTAAATATACCGCACTATCTGGCGGTCAATTTCATTGTATGTATTAAACTTGGGTGAACATATGGAAACAAGTGAACTATCCAGTCAACTGGGATTAATCGCAGTAGAGTAAGCGCAGTAGAGTAAGACATGCCAAACCTCGTACTAGAGAAGGTATACAAGAAAAAGGGGTACAATGAAATAAAAAGTGCGGGTAATAGTTTTTTCAGTTTTATGGTATGCTGGGCGCATGGAATCTATATTCGACTTGCCAACCAGAGTGGACCGCGGCAAAGTGAGGTTAACGTCAAACTTTAGACTTTAGCAATTGAGGTGATAATTCGGAGCCAACGTTTATTTATTTACATTGGTCGAGATTGCAATGATATGAATATACAATGGTAAACGATTAGCTCACCACGCGCAGTTCTTTGCTCAAATCGCGTTTTTCCTCCCAAGCTACTCGGTATAGGCGGTCAGAAACCAACCAACCAACCGCTTAATGACATTCTACTTACGATACATGACTGCGAATGATTCTACACAGGTTTCAATCAGATACAAAATAGAAATTTAATATCATGTAAATAATAATGTATATTATGGTAGACAAGAAAAAAAAAAAAAAGAAAAAAGCATAAAAACAAAACAGCTAAAACACCGCAACCGTAAAGACTCCATATAGTTAAGAAAAAAACAATAGAACAGACAGTAGTGGAGATTAAGTTATACATATATCAAACAGCAGGCTCAAACTTGCGAATCTTGTTCATTATTTTCAAGTGACAATCTCTGGATTTGAACACCCAGCCGCTTATATACCTCTTCAGCTGCCTTGCGGGCATCTTCCCAGATCCCTTCATCGTCTTGGGTGGAGTTATGAGGCTTTTCTTCCTCAACTTCAGGTTTTGATGATACGACTGGAACAGTTATTGTGACGGGTCGGGGAGATTCTGAAGTATTGTTGCTGTTTTGGTTGCTTTCTTCCTTCTCAAGCTCGGATAATGATTCAGGGATAAGAGTATTGAAGATATCCATATTCTTGTTACCAAATGGACTGTTGGCTGCTGGTTCTGAATATAATGGCCAATCAAATTGATTAGGATTCACATCTTTGGGTACAGGTCTAGTTGTTAATAAAGTGCCTAGTCGAGGGTTGATATCACTCCAGTCGGGAATTGATGACGTAGGAGCGAGCGACGACGAGGACGAGGACGACGATGAGGACGATGACACGCTATTGGTATTGTGGGATGGGACAGCAGAGAAGATAATGTCTGGTAATTGGTATTGGGAAGATGAGGAGAAATCAATATCGGTCACAGAGGGGGACTGTTGTGCAAGAGGAGAAGGGGTATTTGAGCCAAAAGATAAAGCAGGAGAGTCATTTGGTTGTTGATAAGGATGATTTATCAGAGGGGGCATAAAATGTTGTGCACCTTCACTTTGTTCCAAAGCATATGAAAGCTCTCGGTCAAGAATATCCTCAGCAGAAACGACACTATTTGCAGAATTTATTGAACTCGCATCACTAAAACTCTGATTATCATTCATTGTTGTTGTTGATTGATTTGGAGATGAAAGTTTTGCCTGAAGAGTTGAGTTTTCCTGTTTAGCTTGTTGGAGTTCCTTTTTGAGACTGTCGATAATACTTGATTTTTCAGATACCAGACTCTCAAGGTGGGAGATGTATTCCTTTCTGCGTAGTCGGAAATGACGAGCAGACACCTTGTTGCGTAATTGTCGACGTTGCTTGGAAGTAAGTTTCTTTCCCTCTTCAGATGCCAAAAGAAGTTCATCTTCATCAGGTTCGTAAGAAGCAGCAGATTCTTGAAACTTGAACTCATCCTCAGCCGCAGATGCTGGACCTGAACCAGAACCGGATCTTGACTTTGGAATAGTAGTTTTGGTAGTTAAGACTTGGGGAGCAGGAGTAGACTGAGACATGACAGATTCAAGATTATTATCGCCTTTGAAGGAAGTAGAAGATAGGAGATTGGAGGGGTCAACAGTATTATTAACGTTATTGTCACCACCCATGGGCTGAAATAAGGATGTCGAAAAGAAATCCATCAAGAAAATAAGTAATATAATAAAATTAAAATAAAATTATTAACAATCTTTCAAACAGAGGACAAAATGAAACAGATATCAATGGGTCAGTCTTGTAGTAGTAGAGGAGAGAGAGGACAAGAGAAAACGGATCCCCGGGTTGTTTTTATGCCGTGCTAGCTGATGACCCATAGTAAAACTGGGTGTTGTTAGCTGCATTTTGGTTGTTGGCTTACGCGTCAGCTATATCATCGGAAGTCCGATGCGGCTGGGCTGTGTTCTTAAATTGGGGGGAACATGCGACTGACTATGCATTTTCGCCCCCATTAGGAAATTAACACAGGTGTAAACCGGAAAAAAAAAGTTTACGTGGGAATTGACAACGCGCGGAATCCCGAAAAGTTACTTAATCTATTTTCGGAGTTAAGCGGTCCCCCTTTGCTCGCAAGGAGTTTAACATTATCTTTTCCATTTCTGGGTCTGATTGCAGATCTCATCTACGTACTGAAAACAAAGACAAGGTTAGACTTCACTCTCTACATCACTCGTGGGAAGGGCAGCCCAGCCCAGCGCCGTGCCGTGTCAAATTTGCACCCAGGATATAGGAACCTTTTATCACTCATTATTATTATTATTACTCATCATAATACATACGGTTCGATGGATAATCAAAAAAAAAAAAAAAAAAAAAGTAAAAAATTTGCCATACGCTTTAACCTTTTTGGTCTTTTCAACGTATCTCCCAAATGCTTTGCAGTCCATGGCGGAAAACATCAACATTGTATTCTGCCAAGGTTGTCTTCATTGTCTCATCCCGACGCATAACGTAGACTAACGCCAAGCCACGAATCATCTCCTTTAGATGGAGGACAATTCCGTTGGTTAACCTTGATTTGCAACTAAGTAATGGCCTTGTTTTGGGTGGTTTTGTGATAATACTACTGCTGCTGCTGCTGCTGCTGCTCTCACTTGATGATGTTGTTTTTTGGACAGCCACTTCTTCTTGACTGTCTACTAAGACTCGTGATGATGAACAAGACGACACTGTCTCAGCCGTAGATCTTAAGCGTGGTTCATATAAATTGTCCATATCAATTGCAACGTCGATAAAGTCGGAGCATACCTCGTATGTCTGAATATCAACCGGACTAGAATCGGTTGCAACATAGATTTTAGAGTTCATATCAAATAAAAATGCCTTTTCAATGCCCGAATGTTGACATAGAATATTGAGCAAGTTTTCTAAAGTTGGCAGCTGTGGAATCAATCGCTGGATGACTCTTGAAAATGCTTCGTAGATGGAATGATCAAATATTGATGTCAAATGGAAAGCAACTTGGACATCATCTAATCCAGCATCCAACAGCTCATCATTGACTCGCTGCATAATGTCCCGTTGGGTATCGAGTCGAAAATCCTCACTCAGCCCGTCAACTTTATGTATAAACACATCGAACTTGATCTTAGGATTCACCCGGACTGCATATTCTATTATCATGTGAAGGTTGGTCAAGGCATTTAGATATTCATCCTAACAGCGATTAGATTTTGACACTCTTCTTGTATTATACCATGCGTGCACTCACCTGACTGTCAATAACATAAATTAAAGCACCGACATTCGCAAACATACGTTCTGTATCGTAGGTTGGTTCGAAATAGTCGAGTTGCCCTGGGAGCTCTTGAACAGCAAAATCTATAAACGAGCTAAACTGTTCAGTTGTCACTTTTGGGGTGCTTTCAATATACAATGTATCCAATGGCTGCATGCTATGGAAGACTACTCGACATATTGATGACTTTCCACTTCTATGGTGAAAACGGTTAGTTGTTGAAATAATAATAAAAGCAAATAAACTACTAACCGTCGGAGACCCATAAGCATTATGGTTGGCTTTTCACGTTGGCCCGGTATTGGCTGTGTCGGATTACTGGCATCGTCTGGTTTTGTGTTTATGCTGCCATATTCATGGCTTGATTCCATTGTAAGACTATGTTTAGATTTTATTTTACTGTTCGGTTGAGGTTGGGGGAAATGGCGTATCAGTTACAACAACAACCACACCAAACACCATGATGGTGTTGCAGTAACCGATCTGCGGATTGTACAGTAGGTAGTAGTTTTTTTTTTTTTTTTTTTTTAGCACATGTATATACTCGAAATTAAAGTATGTATGTCCTATCCAGTACATGGAAGGTTTTTGTAAAATTCCATTTCACAATAGAACCTACTGTATGGGTCTTCACACGGCATGTACATACAAAATGCATTTACCATCAATGTTAACATATATATAAACTCTACTCTCATTAGAAATCGTAACAGTGCTTTTTTTTTTTATCTAAGAAGATACATCCTGTTGAAGGGTCTCGATTAGAAATTCTAGAGCAGCCTTGGCAAATAAGACCATATTCTCGGCTCGATCTGATGTACCTGTACGAACAACTCTACTTTTTGTAGTAGGCGACTGGCCACTGTGTATAGCCAAGTAGACTGTTCCCGGTTCGTGGCCTTTGTCAACTGAGCCTGAAGGTAATGGCCCCGCAGTACCTGACTCTGCCAGCGCGTATGTGGTATTGAGCTCAATCTTTATATTTCTTGCCAGACGGGTGACCACATCTTCAGATGGGCCTCTTTAGCTGCATTGTCAGATATTCGTGTACATATATATATTTTCAAATCTTTGAATAAAGTCTTCATTTCTGGCAAATTTATCACCTACGTGTATGATTTAACGTCAGCCTCGGACCATCCGCTGAGTTTCAACCGTGACTCCAATGAATATACAAGAGTTCCACCTCGATAGTAAGCACTGGCCCCTGGTACTGATAAAAGGCTCGAAGATATAAGTCCTCCGCACGCAGTCTCCACAACTGCAATCGTCTTTTTATCTCTCCGTAAGATCTCAGCAATCTGGGCAATGAGATCCTTGAGCTCACTCGGAGGAAATCCTGAACCCTGAGACGTCATATTATGAGATCTATCTGGTCTGAACAATTAAACAGCAGGGTCTCCTCCTGTCCTTCTTTTCCTACTAATCTCAATCTGGAAGTAGTCCCATCCCTCCCATTCATCATCGACTTGTCCCAATCCACATTGAATTAAAGCAATGGATATCGGCCATGAAAGAAATAGGGCCATAGAAGACAACTATACAAAAGGTTAGTAATACTGTTAATGTATTGGAATCTTTATTGTATTGGAGGAACATTGATTGTATCTAATATTTTGCAGATAAAAAGGTCGGCGAAGGGACATACGCTATAGTTTATGTCGGTAAGTTTGGAGATCAAAACCCATATAATATCATATACATGGAGATAAAAGAAGGGACCGCTAAAGTCGTATACGTGGATTTTATTAGGGAGACAGAAATCAACAGGCCAACAGATTGCTATAAAAGAGATTAAAGTAGGGGACTTCAATGATGGGCTCGATATGTCTGCAATCCGAGAAATCAAATTCCTTCAAGAACTTCGACACATCAATGTGATTGAACTAATTGATGTCTTTTCATCTTCACAGTCTCTGAATTTGGTTTTGGAATTTTTGCCTGCCGATTTAGAGATGCTCATAAAAGATCAATCCATCATCTTCAGTCCGGGAGATGTCAAATCATGGATGCTCATGACTTTGCGAGGTCTAAATCATTGTCATCGCCATTATACTCTACATCGGGTATGCATGCATGCATGATTTCTTTTATAAATAACTTTTTTTTTTTAAAAAAAACAACTAACCAATCAAATCATCCAGGATCTCAAACCTAATAATCTTCTCCTATCTACGTCCGGTCATTTGAAAATTGCTGATTTCGGACTTGCACGGTCGCTATCGAATCCTCGGGATATCATGACGTCGAACGTAGTTACTCGCTGGTATAGAGCGCCTGAATTATTAATGGGATCAAATCACTATACTCGAGAGATTGATGTTTGGTCAGTTGGGGCGATCTTTGCTGAACTGATGCTTCGGTGTCCGTATCTTCCTGGAGAGTCAGATGCTGCTCAGGTCGAAGTAACATTTCGCGCCCTTGGTTCCCCAACTCAATCAAACTGGCCCAGCGTCGATAAATTACCTGGCTACATTTCAGGAAAATACTATCCACCCCCAACACGACAGGAACTACGCAACCGATTTTTAGCAGCAAGTGATGATGCTCTCGACTTGATGGGTGGAATGCTAGCATTGAATCCCAGTAAACGGATATCAGTCGAGAAAGCTCTCGACTCTAATTACTTTAAAACTGATCCTAAACCTACCAGACCACAGTTGCTACCAAAGACATCCGGTATGAAAGAGGCTGCTCAAGCAGAACTGGCCCTTAAAAATTCTTATAATGATCCCAGTTCAAAGAAGGAAGAATTCAATCGCAATGTGGATTTAGCTGAATCTGACGCTTTGAATGCAATGAAAAAACGCGGTTCTGCGGCTATCGATAACAGCCCCAATCATCACCAACCAGCACTCAAAATACCTCGCAAATCTTAATGAATCTGTCATTATTCATTACTTTTTATTTACCCCCCCAAGTGTACAGTAAAACTAGATAGATTATTATTCTTTACGACGTGAAATGAATTAATTAAAAAGGGAAAAAAGAAAAGAAAAATGCTCAAACGTAACTAATGCAAAGGATATCAGAAAGAAAAAAAAAGAAAAAGTCAATCAAAACGCCATCACATTCCCGTACGTTCTGGAGTCAAGTCCATAGAAAATCAGAGCTGACCCTAATTCAAAGTTTTAGTGCATGCATCCCTTTAATTCACGTGAAATTCTTCTTAAAAGATACCTCCTCACTGCGTAATCGTTCGCGAGCATGATTAAGTTCCTCATCGCCCAAACTGTGAAGTGCACTCAAAGGGACCGACTTATTATCATCATCACTACTATTTGTTCCATCAATCTTTTTGCAATCAGAACTACTCCTTAGTTGGTCATTTGCTTTTTGCAGCGCTTGGATCATCATGTCTTTGTCTCGGCAACTCTCTCGAAGTTCTTTAATTTCTGTTTCCTGATCCTTCAATATTGTCGCTAAATTTAATTTGCAAGGCGCTCCATCTGAAAATCGCAAAGACATTAAAGGTACAGGAGTTGGAAGCATTTGATCTGTCCCTGGCTTTGTTTCAAGGTCATTTATTCTGTCTTGGAAAGATCTGATTTGCTTAGATTGTCGGCCAATTACTTCCTTTAGTTCAATTGTGCTTGAAGATGGATCCATAATGGTATAATCGTCTTTTCGTTGCATAGAAGTAATATATCGTTCAAGATGTTCAATTTTAGACATTAAGGCGGCATTTTGCAGCTCCAATCTCATGGAACTAAATATCTCATCGTCTCGTTGTTTCATCCCACTATCGGTTGGTGAAAAAGCCTCATTACTAGTCCCTTGAGAGGGAGGCTCGGATTTGGCAAGTTCAAGATCAGCAGAAAGTCGGCGTACCTGATCTCGAAGTTCCTCTATTAGCTTATTTTTATCCATTCGGGACTCAAAGTCGCTTCTTTTTGCTTGAACATTAATAGATTTCGCCCTAGCTGCAAATCGAAGAGTATTTATAGTCTCAGATAAGCCACGACTGTTGACATGCACGGTACATAAGATTGACACAAGACTTTTACCGCTTAGAGCAGGCTGAAGAAGCCGAGTTAGCTTAGAGTCTCGGAAAGGTAGATGGTTTATCGTGGAAGGATTACTGCTGTTGAGTCGTGATATAATTGTACCAAGCGTTAGAAGCGATTTGTTAATGAAGCCACCTTCTACCCTTCGTTCTGTTTGAGACGTTGCACGTTCACTTCCAGCTAGATCGCATAAATTTAGAGTACTAGTTCTTATATCCGTCCCCTCAATGGCGTTGATCTCAATTTGAAGAATAGCATGACTTCTTGAACTTCGAGCATTGTAGTCTGTGCCCTCCGTTCTTCGTACAGCATCACCTGCCGCAACGATATCAAGAAGTTCCGATGCATTGTTGACAGGCTCCTGAATAGCATTCATTACGCGAATACCCATGACTGGATCTTCACGAAGCCTGATTTCTTCCTGGTTATTTGGATTCAACAAATCATTGATTCGCTCATTGTAAATTTCAAGATAACAAGCCTTCACTTGGTAGCGTACATAATCCGGTGCTCCGTCAATCGCTTCAAATATCGAATTTACAGCAAGGGGTATTATTCCCGGAGCTTTACGAGAACCCTGCATAGAGTATGTCTTACCAGAACCGGTCATACCATAGGCGAAAACAGTTCCTGAGCTTAGTTAGAAAATAACACGAGCATAGTCAAAAAGAGAAAAAAAAGAAAGAGAAACTAACCATTAAAACCATCCAAGATGCCCAAGACAAGATTATGTACGGCCTTGTCATAGACATCTTTGTTGGTGCTTGTTGGATGAAAGACATGATCATACTTAAAAGTGCCGGCCTCAGGCGCTGAAACAGTATTGTGAGTTAGGTCCAAGCTTTGACGCAGTTGTAATGATGGATCTGACGATTCAGGTTTAACCCGTACGCATACAGTTATACCCACATCACTATATGATCCAGCAGCGCCTTGACTGAAAGTCTCGGAGCGACTCACTCCAGATGCTATAGACCCGCCTTCTTCATAGCCAATAAGACTTGTAGCCGAAGGGGATGCAATACGACTACCAGAAACAAGATTTGGCGCGTGGTGCGAGGAGTTTGAACCTGATTTTCGTGAAAAGAGCAGGCCACGGCTGCTGACTGGAGTTGAAGGCTGTCCAGCGGAGATCATGGGCTTAGTATGCAGATATCCGTGAAATGCAGCCCTATCTGGAGACATAGGCAAGTGAGGTCCCATCTAAAATCAGATACAGCCTAGACAGCAAAGGTCGTATAACGTGGTGTTTTCTTGCTATGGTAAACTGCTCATCTCAATAAACTGGCTGGTTTATGATCCCTTGTTTACTTGGGACTTGTGCGGCTCATCCACCCGTTTCCGCCGCAACGCCCATGCTGTTTCAACAGCCACTGATGGGCGTAAAATAGGAAATTGCGCCACAGTCGCTTAGCCACAGTTTTCTTGCGCCCACATACTAATCTAATCTGATCAAATCAAACCAAACCAAACCAAATACCATTGGTCTATTAGGATATAGGTTTCACCAGCATCCTTTTGGGTGATGCTCTCGTCGGTGTTTCCATTATATTGTTATATCAGTGTTCTTCTTAGGGGTTTAAATACATTATAAAGTAAGGATTAATCTTCCAAGACGGCCCCTTGGATTGACTTTTTGCGATGGTGCAGCAGCTTGGCCTCGACCCTCATAAACCAGCAGAATGTGGAGGCTATAATGGTTGGGATCAGCTCCCAGATACGGGCAAAGTGGTGTCTGATCCGCTTGCGATAGCTGGGCAAGTGACAAATACAGATAGCTCGGAGAGCCATGTGGACAATGCCTCGTCTTTAGATGCGAAGCATGAATCACCCGAAGGCAGTGGGCCGGTTGTATGCCCAAAATGTGGGATTTCTTTTACCAGGTACCATAATCTTAAGGCGCATATGTCAACTCACTCTTCAGAAAGGCCTTTTGCATGCGAAGTCTGTAATTCCAAGTTTCGAAGAATGCATGACCTCAATCGTCACCGAAAGCTTCATACCGGAGAGAGACCATTTGTTTGCTCAAAATGTGGACGAAAATTCGCAAGAATGGACGCTCTTGCCCGACATACAAAGGGCCCTCACGGATGTGCTCAGGGAAAATTAGAGCCGGATGCCGTAGACCAGATGGATGCAAATGGTGTAGTGGGGCTAAGCAAATCAGTTACTCCTACCAGTGACTCGTCAATTGCTTGTGCCGATCAGCTTGCCGGGACTGGGGATATAAAACATGAAGGTGGGAGTTTGGGTTATTCTTTAAAAGGGGTCAAGGATATTGTTGGCTCAGAACCATCTTCTGATGTGTCTTCTGTTTCATCCTTCATTACTGATGGGCAATCAGAAAAGACTAAGCAAGAAGAAAATAAATTTCAAGTAATACGGCCTATCAAGCGCTCTTGCAACGACAAAAGATACAATGATACAGATGCAAAGAGCCAAGGTTCTGTCATGAATACGTCTGGCTCGAGCTCTTGTTTTGAGAGGGAAGGTCAGAACCAGTGGCCCTCGGCGATACAGAATAATAACCTCATGGACCCTTATAATCATCAGTCTGGGCATAACAGTGTAACCGGAAATGAGGTGCAAGAAGATAACGAGAATTCTAATGATTATGTCACAAAACTAGAGGCACGATTTAGTGCTCTGGAGCAACGGTTGAAAGCGGCTGAATGCCGTATTGCCCAACTGGAATCTCAGCCTCATTGATCCAAGAGTGGTGGTTGACCTAACGTAATATTCTCATGACTGTTGATGTCTTGTTATTTGTGAGCTCTTTTTTTATACATGGCATGTGCGTAGGGTTGGCGTGTATATCTTTTTATATCATCTATTAATCTGTTTAGGCCTTTTGTTTGCCTTTGCTCGGCCGTGATGTGAACAAGCGTCCGTTTAGTTTTTAAAAAGTAATAGAAAAATTCGACTTCATGGTTATAATCTAGTACCAGTGGCAGTTTCTATAGCCATGAACATATAAATATATATATGTATGAATATTATACAAGTTTGGGACCTGGATGCAAAATGCTACTTTAAAATTAACCCTCCCCCACGTGCACTTCTTTTTGGTCCAGTCCATATTGTTTTATATGCGGTGGTAAACTCAAACTTTCAAGCGATTTTCTATTCGATAATTCGAAGATCAGAGGGAGGAGCAAACTGATTTGACCCATACGAGGACCATATACGAAAATACTTATCCTTGTTGTCGTTCCAAATGTTTCGAAGTTCTTTAATATATAACCCATGATAGTGTCGTAACCTTTCAATTGTAGGGTGAGGATCGTAAGGAACAGGAATAGGTTTTCCTACAACCAAATTTATAGGCCGTCTATAGGGAATAACACCAGCATCATAATTAAAAATCCCGCGCGCATGCATTAAAGGCAGAGTAAATCCAAAGATGTTTTTGAGAAGTATTTGCATTCTGTACAGAAGGGTACCTGGAGGATTCGAAACTTGATCATATATATCTGAAGAGGCCGGACCATGTTAGCGTTAGGCTTAAAAACCTTGTCACAAAGATAAACATACCATTTTCACCAAAGGCTAAAATGGGCACCAAGGACGTGTTGCCTGCTTGCATGGCAACCTTTACAAACCCCAAACGTTTGTCAAGTATCAAATCAAGTTGACCCGGATGGGCAAGGAGTGATTCTTGTGCTCCACCGATTACAATGCAGATACTCGCACCATTCCTAAGAAGGGAGAGGCAGCTCCTTTTTGAAACAGAGGCCATGCCAATACTCATTAGAATATCTCTGTAAATCTTCAACAAGCAATCTCCAATCAGCTATGAAAATTCACAGTTTGCAATCAATCTATTCACTCTACTCACAGGAACGTTAAAATTGGATTCCAAAGTCAAGAGACTAACCGGTATGCCGGGAAATAACTCTGCCCATCCAGCGGCTAACACAGACTGTCAGTCAAGACACAAATTTAACAAGGACATTCGAGCTGTGTTCACTCACCATCAGATGCTATACCACCAAATGCCCCCACACTAATAATACCATGAGGATGGTACCCAAAAAGATATCGAGGCCTTCCATTTGCCATCTGGTGGGTATCACCAAATGGTGATTGTCCGGAGATAATCGATCTAAGACGGTGAAGTACACCTATTGGTTTGTCAGGGTCGTGCTCAGGGGTGAATGTTGGGTCCAATTGATGAGTCCTATGTAGAACAATGGGAAAATAATTGCACAAGCTTTTGAATAGACCCATATGACGGATATAACCACTGCGCTGAATGAATACTCGACCATCATCATACGACCTGTTGAGCATGATATGGATGGTGTAGAGCCATAGAATTGGCCACAAAAAAGGATTCAACCACAAAAGTGTGAAGCAACATAAACTCAGTGGAACCAACACAGTAAATCTGTTAAATAAAAGTCCATACAACATTTGTCAGTCAAAGCTATAAATCGGTGATGAACTCATTATCACTAACACTAAGACAGCCAGCATTTCCATCCTTTGATGCAATGGTACACGCACCGGTGTCCAGCGTAAGCCGAATGCTGCCGGCATGACATCCAACTATAAATTCCTCTCAAAGCGGAGCAATAGTGGAATTCTATGTCGCGCCGACCGCCCAGTATAGTTTCTATGTATAGCTTCCTCGAAGACAGAAGCGTGCAACTCCCAATTTATTTTCGATAATTGTAGCAACGTCGGATTTTTCACTTGCCAATCGTACAGAGAACCCAAAATTAGCCAACAAAGTCATGCTATCCTATTCATCTGCCTTAACACGGCGTCTAATAGCAGCGAAGCATCTGTATGCAAAGAGTGAAGTGTTGTCGTTCAGAGCTCCTCCAAGTGTACTCATTCCAGCCCGCACGGTGATTTTTGTGCCAGAGCCGCCAACTATTCCTTCTCCAACACAGCAAGTTCCAGATGTCAAGGCTTTCCTGGAAAAGATAGGTCATGATGCTGTAGAAACAGCGGAGCACTTTGAGAGTTGGGAACAGTTTCAAAAGGCTACCAGCAAGGAAATGAAGGAAATGGGTATTGATACAAAACTTCGTCGGTAAGTAATTAAGATCATTTTAACCATCGTTTCGGTATGCTTATTTTGCACACTACAATAGGTACATTTTACGGCAGCGTGAAACATTTCGGAAGGGGCTGCCGTTGCATGCAACTCCAATATCAGTCAAGCGATATGGAGGAGAATATAAGCGCAAAGCTACTTTGGCCCGATTGCGACGCGAGGCTCAAAATGCAAGCTAATCTTTCACCTCAAAATCTTACGTTTTGTAATCACTACGAGAATTCTGTATATAAACACTCGTACGTAGATCTGAAGACATTTGCTTCCTCCTATACTATCTATCAATGACAAAAGTTGTTTATTTGAAATCAAAGGCCTACGAGTATACTTTAATCACATTGTCTGCATACTGCAGCCTGTAGATCGCCCTGGCAGTGTTGGGAGCACACAAACAAAAGATACAGTAAAGGTTCTGGTTACGGTGTCAATACTTGGATTCCCTCTGCACAACCTCAACTTCGGACGGCATGATAGTTGTTCTTTATAGTACTAAACGGTGGAAAGTAACATCATTAATTCTCACATAACTCAATCTCAATTAGACTTTAGACTTTATCATCGTCAAGGGCGCCAACAGCGTATACCCCACTAAGAGCTTTATACCTTTTTTTCTAGCCTATTCTGTCTTGCATTACATTACTTTGGCTGATCTTGGCGTTTATTCGGCTTAAACTAGAAACTGAGTTTTGGCTGTTGAGGACTTAAGTGCGGTGGATAGTCATAATCCCATCTGACACTCGACTCTTGAGTCAAGCTAAACTACCATACTTTTTACTACTCCAAAATGATGCCGTTAAGCCTAATTTACCAACTCTATCCATCGTCTGGTAGTTCGATAATCGGCGGGCTTTTCATCAACAATGTCAACTAAATTTTTCCCAGAGAACAATCGCATAACAGACACTCTTGATCATGAAGTAGTATCAAACACACTTTAGCATCAGTAATCGCTTTGCTATCGCTGCAACTTTAGACCATTTGAAGACACATGTCATCACTCTATTCCATTGTTGCTTATATCATATTCGCAACTTTACTCCGACCTCTAGGTTAGACTACTATTATCCGCTTTCTGAGCAGAACAACCTCGGCCATTGTTACATTGTGCAAGCAACTAATAATTAAGATTGCCCCTGCTAAAAGATGTATGTCATTCATGTTTTCGCTGACGACGACAAATCCAACATACTCTTTTAGTAACCGGTTCCTACCTGCAAGGGGTATAGAATGTTAGCACTTTCCTCACAAACAAAGCTTTAAAGTTTGACGTTAACCTCACTCTATCGTGGTCCACTCTGGTGGCTCAAATACCCTAATTTGGCAAGTCAAAGATAGATTCTATGTGCGCAGCATACCATAAAACTAAACTATTACCCGCACTTTTTATTTCATTGTACCCATTTATCTTCTTGTATACCTCCTCAGGTACGAGGTTTAGCATGTCTTGCTTACCGCGATGACTGGATCGTTCACTTGTTTCCATATTGTTCACCCAAGTTTAATACATACAATGAGATTGACCGCCAGATATTGCAGTATAATTAGAGTTTTAACAATGGTGGTAATCTCATCTGATTGCACACCTTTTACGAACTTTTGACAGGTCGGCTGTCCTAATCCAGCAGCTCGAAGGTAAACTTTATGCCCCATTCGGTTGAATACCCAGTGCTATATTTTTAGCATAGCATATAATCAGCTTATACCCGCAATTCTTCAAGTTCATCTTGATCTGTCATGTCCCTTTCGGGTAATTGTGGGGTGAATCTAGCAGACAAAAGCCTTGCAACTACCCTTTCTGTACAGTTACCTATATTTAGCTCTCCTAATGTAGAAATAGCTGGCTTATATTGGTAACTGCTCTGAAAATCATTACTCCCCTTTTGGTAACTGCAACAGGTCGGACATATCGTTTTAGTACACGGAGGTGAAGCAGATCATCAGCATTATTCCCCAGGCCGAAATATTTAAACCCCCCTTTTCCCCTTTTCTTACAAGTTTTTTTTTCCACAAACATCTTTGAAAATGGGCTTATACGAAGTGAGTAAATTTTGTACTAACTTCCTCTTCACACCCTTTAGAGCTCCTCCCCTGGGATCCTGGGGGAGGGTTGACCGCTATTCTCCCTTTGCCTTCGCATTGAGGAATGCCGGGTGGACTGGCTGGCCTACCATGCGGCTTTTCAGGTTGAATCCTGAGAGCTGGAGAGCCTGGCCAGTCCAA
>JAJMFB010000096.1:0-16306 GCA_030574495.1 Trigonopsis cantarellii | reverse complement strand
GGGGGAAATTTAAATAGAGAGACAATACAAATATAAAATGTAAATTGTTGAAACACTGTAAGATGGTCAGGGTAAAAGACATTGTAATAATTCTAAGTGGATGGATTCAGAGTGGAGTTGTATGGGGCCATGAAAAGAACCAGGTTGTACTTTACAATCCCCCGATATCTGCGCCACCACCACCACACCCAGCACTGCACCACCACCGCCATGAGAAACGGTCGGTTGATGTGGAGGTACTTGTCAAGGCGATTGGGTCGTGGGTGCCGGTGAATCAGCTTGTATGTATAAATCCGATATTACTAACGTTGGGGCCGTATCTATGTTTTGGAGCGACGGCAGTGAGTGCATTGAGCGGGTTGACGTTGGTATTTAAATCCTTTTCCAATGTGGTGATGGTGACTACGGCTACGAGCACAAGTACAAGTATAAGTACAAGTATCCAAACCATGACGGAGACGTCGACGGTATATTACAGGAACGAGACGACGCTTGTCAAGAGACAAGAACAAGAAGAGGAAGAGAAAGTGGTGACGAGATCACGATTGAGTAGTGCAATTGCCCATTCCCCCGATCTTTGGCACAAATACTGTGGTGGTGATGGTGGAGTATTTGGAAACAATGGTGGTCACGTGCTGTGCGGCGGGGTAGCAGTCAAACGCCAAAAACAAGAAGAAGGGCAAGACGAGGAGGAATATACCAAACAAGTATGGAAATCAGTAATACCCATGGTGAATCGGTTTGTCAATGCGACGGGCGGGGATGAAGAGGCGTTTATTGATGCAGTGTTTGAATATAATCTGAGGAGTGGAGAGGGGAAATTTGCCATTCAGTCTGGGGTTTTCGCTGATGGGGATGGGGATGGAGATGGGACCGGGTTGCCGTGGATGGTTGCCAGCGGGGTGAAGGGTGATGACGACTCGTACTATGAGGAATTTGAAGACGATGAGCAACTGATTACATCTGAGCTGAGTGGGCGAATCTCCCAAACCATGGTGCACGATAGCGAACCGGGTGTTGTAGTCAAGGTGGTTGAAGAGGGCGATGATGAGGAAAGGTTTCAGACCCAACAGCAAGAGGATGGTGGATATTTAATGGCTAGAATTGAAACTGAGGATATATTTTCTTCATTTTTTTAAATTAATTTTATTTAAAGAAAAAAAGTACTAAGTGAATTGAATAAATACAGATAATAGATGATTTACCAGGGTATGACCATAGCGAGCTTCACCGCGATTTTTGGGTGGGAGTGGTTTTGATTCCAGCTGTAGTTTGGCGGTCTTTTGGGAAGAGAATTTAGCATGAGTGACTAGTCTCTTGACGGAGGACGAAAGGAGAGAGTAGTTTGGTGATGGGATGAGGCATTGAGATATGGTATTGATTGCAGAGGTTGATTTGGTGGATCCGTAAACGGCAATCTGGTTTTGGTCTTGGTTGTTTATGTGTAGGATGAAGTGGGCCATTTTCGACGAGTAGATGAAGCCAATCTCGATGTCTGAGATTATGGATGGATCTGGAAGGTGGGGTAGGAGTTTGATGGCCGGGTCAAGCAATCTCCATATCCTGTCCTCCTCCTCGCTCTCGTGGTGATACTGGTGTCTCATATTGACCTGGCTGCACACGCTGGTCAATGGGTTGTTGTCCCCCGAGCAGTACCGACTATACAGCCAGTCGTGTGATTTCATGGCATCCACAAGGGAGGACTTGAATGCAGTGGGTTCTTCGATGTCCTCGACAAATAACCCGGTGGTGGTGGTGGGGGTGCTGGAAATTCGGGCATTGAACTGATTCAAAACAATTGAAAATCCAGTAAAGGCAGATATGGCACAAGAGTCTATGACTGACTGTTTTCTGCCCGGGTGGTATTGGTTATCATTATTGTTGTTGTTGTTATTCCATATTCTCCATAGACTGATCCAGTCTCCCGTTTGCCTATAATTATTATTATTATCATTGTCATAACTTTCTTGCTCCTGGTTGTCGATATTATCAATCAAGATCTGTCTTTGGTTGGTGCTGTTGCCCACCCTTGTGATATCCAGGTTATACTCGTCGAGGATCTTGTCCAGCTGGGGTTTACACTGGAGATTTAATCTCGGCTGCTGTTGTTGTGGTTGTCGGATTGCCGACCCACTCGATATCTTTGCCTGTAATAGAACCGCGCATAGTATTGTTATTAATGTTGCCTTCATCTTTGTATATTAATTACAAGACGTGTCCGGGGACCCAGGCCCGACATAATATACCTGGATGGTCTGGTGCTCGTGTTTGAATACGAAATCCAATATCTCGGCTAGTATATTTAAAGTTAATGTGCGGCTCATTAAGAAGTAGCACTAACAACACCATCGACGAATACCACTTGGAAACCCCCCCGATGAATACAAAAAAAAAATAACTACTTTCAATATTACAAATTTATTCCTATATACACAGGCTTCTCATCTATAACAAACATTTTCTCTCACTTGTCTTTCTTTTGCTGTTGCCGCTCTTATTTTTATTTTTTTATTTTCTCGCCGGTTGTAGCTTTGTTAGTGTGGTGTGTGTTGCTCGTATTTCCTTTCGCTTGGAAACTAAACGAAAAAGGTTAAAATTTAAAAAAATAAATTACTCTGATTTTTTATGCTTTTTAGTCTTTTTTGATGGGCTCGACTCATCTGCTTTACGTTTCTTTTCCTTTTCCGCCTTTTTAGCCGCTTTTCTCGCCTTTTTCTCCTCTGGTGTTTCTGTAGTAGCAGTTTCTTCAGTGGGGGTATCAACAACTGCAGAAGTATCTTTAGTAGGTGGTGGTGCGGCGGTATCTGGTTGGGCAGCAGTAGCACTTGGCCCAGTCAAATCCTTGTACTTGTCCTTCCACGCTTCGGGAGTCTGATCATTTATCCTCCCGTGCTTATCTAATTTACCCTCCAATTTGAGTTTCTTCTTTTCCACCGCTACAGGACCCAACCCCCATCTTCTCGGGTATGTGTCCCTTTCCATAATACATCTCTTGACTTTTGCAACCGTGCCATGATCACACGAGGTCAAGTCAACAGTGGACATTTGGGCAATTGCCAGAGCAATGGCTTCACCCTTGGTGGTGATCAACACCACTTCATCATTCACTTCAATCTCTTTATCGTATCTTAATAACCCGGGAATCATCAATTTTGCTCCATAACACACTGAATTCACGGCTGAATCCTTGACGACAATTCTTTTATACCCGACAAGTAAAGATTCCAAAGGACGAATCACCCTTCTTAGATACGATTCATCCCGGGTGGTATCGTAAACCCATTGGGCATCGAGCACATCGTGAAGCGTCACTATATCATCCCCTTCGGACATGGCTCCACTGCGAACACGGCGTAGTTCTTGCATATGACCCCCAACTCCAAGTAACAATCCCAAATGGACACATAACGTTCTCATGTAGGTGCCAGCTTCACACGAGGCCCAAAACACCCCCAGATGACGATCCTGGTCATATTCAATCACCTTGGCATCGTAAATTGTCCGGATTCGTAACTGTCTCTTGACTGCAGATATAAGCGGTGGCCTCTGGAACAGGGCTCCAGTCAAATGCTCCACCGTCTGGGTGAGCTGACTGATCTGCTGGGGTAGTGCATCGTGTAATCTCACCACACACACATACTCTTTGCCTGCTCCCTGCTGAGACTTGACCAGTCTGGTTGCCCGATCAATACACACAATCAAACACCCCGTCACTTTGGGGTCCAACGTCCCGGAATGGCCCGTCTTGCCCACGCGCAGAATCCGTTTGAGCCATGCAACCACTTCATGTGAACTTGGATTCGATGGTTTATCCAGATTGATGACCCCAGACGACACGTAGTTCTTCAAGTCCCGCTTCAACGGGGAACTACCGGCTGGAATCGGGGTATAATGACTACTCCTAACAAGCAAATCTTGATAGTTTTTTAGTAACAACGGCCAATCATCTGTTGATGGCTGGATGTGATCTTGAGCTGGTTTAATGACATGTTCCTCTGCCATGGTGTTTTCGATGGTGTTTTGAACCGCAGTGGAAAACTTTTTTTTTTTTTTTTTCTTTCTATTCTACCCAAAAAAGAAATAAATTATTACATAAGCAAAAAGAGAGAAAGTTACCCTGATCCCAGCCGACGACCACGACCACGACCACCACCGGGCCACCACCAAGAAGAAGAAGACGGTTTCTTGTTGTTCTTTTTGCTGCTGTTTAGCACTGATTTACCACCAGAAGCCTGGGGGTAGATTGTATGTAGAAAGTAATAGAAGTGACCCCCCAGTATGCCCATAAGACTAGGCAACCCAGCATAAACACTACCCCCGAGAAAGATATCAGTAAATAGACAGGCAATCGGCATTAGGGGAGCCTTTAACTGGATGCCAAACATCAGACTCATGATTGTATCTGGATGGTCATGGCTCCATGTGTAGATGATTGCATTCATCAACGGCTCAAACAGTCCATAGACACCAAACACATAGCTCAAGACCAGGATTGGGCACAGCACCACCCCAATATACTCCACCATCTGCACCGGATCATTGTGCATCTTCTTCAACTCGATATCCCGGCAAAACATGTGGAGATAGTATAGATTGACCAGGGCTTTGATCCCGCCCGACCCCAGAACAAGACTGGTTCCTAATCGATATACATTTGGAATGGGTCTGTGAATCACCAACCCCCATACTAAGGCCAATCTGGATCCATTCAGCAACCCCAACGTGATTCCTGCCACAACCGATGCATTGGATATAAACAGGGCTCTTGTTATCGGTGGCAATCCTCTGATAAACTCCACTACCGCATTCATTTCAGGGCAGGGGGCCGCAGAGGGTTTCTTATGGTAAATTATGGTGGTTTTCAACTCAACTCCCACAGGTAGGCATCGGCGATCGTGTGGCTGAACCTCTGACTCAACCATCAAGGAAAATTTTTTTTTTTATTATTATTTTTTTAATATTTTTCTTTCAAAAAAGACACAACAAAAGATGGCAAAATCAATTCTCCTTCTTGGATCTGGATTTGTCGCTAAACCGACGGTGGATGTACTGGCAAACACTCCCGGATACTCTGTAACAGTTGCATGCCGTACCCTGTCAAAGGCCAAGGAACTCATTGGGGGAATCGCAAACACATCGGCAATCTCCGTCGACGTGCAAGATGTCAAGGCCCTAGACGCAGCTGTGTCCCAGCATGACCTGGTCATCTCTCTTATCCCCTATACCCACCATGTGGATGTGATCAAGTCTGCCATTCGTCACAAAAAGAATGTCGTCACCACTTCATACATCTCCCCCGCCATCCAGGCTCTGGAAGATGAGGTGAAAAAGGCAGGAATCATCGTCATGAACGAGATTGGTCTCGATCCCGGTATCGACCATTTGTATGCGGTCAAGACCATTTCTGAAGTCCATGAATTGGGGGGGAAAATCGAAAGTTTCCTTTCCTACTGTGGTGGATTACCTGCACCAGAGGACTCTGATAACCCCCTTGGATACAAATTCTCATGGTCAAGTCGTGGGGCATTACTGGCCCTGCGCAATAATGCCAAATTCTACAAGGATGGCAAAGTCCAGGAGATCGACGGCAAGGATCTCATGGATGCGGCAAGACCATACTTTATCTATCCGGGATATGCGTTTGTTGCCTACCCGAATCGGGACTCGACCCCGTATAAATCCAGATACCATATTCCTGAAGCTCAGACCATCATCCGGGGCACGTTGAGGTACCAGGGGTTCCCCGAGTTTATTCGGACCCTTGTAGATTTGGGATTCCTCCGGGATGACCCCCACGAGTATCTCAAGAGCCCCATTCCCTGGAATGAAGCCCTTTGCAAATTACTGGGGGCTAAATCATCCAGTGATGGGGATCTTGAATGGGCAATCTCATCAAAGACTTCGTTTGCCTCCACCCAGGATAAAGAGCGGATTCTGGATGGGATGCGCTGGCTTGGAATGTTTTCCACCACCCCGATCAAGCCATGTGGGAATTTCCTCGATACCCTTTGTGCCCTGTTGCAGGATAAGATGAGTTTTCAAGATGGGGAAAGGGATTTTGTCATTTTGCAGCATAAATTCGGCATCACTTGGAAAGATGGATCCAAAGAGATCCGCACTTCCACCCTGTGTCAATACGGTGATCCGTATGGGGAACCAAATGGATACAGTGCAATGGCCAAGACAGTGGGGATCCCATGTGCAATTGCAACCAAAAATGTCTTGGAGGGGATTATTTCCACCCCGGGCATTCTGGCCCCGCTCTCCCCCGAGATTAACAATCCCATCATGAAGGAGCTCAAGGAGAAATATGGAATCCATTTGAAGGAAAAAGTCATCAAAGAGTAGATAGTTAGATTATAGTTATATTTTGTGTCTACTACTACTACTACTACTATGTACCCGCTGTTTATCTCTCAGCATGATTCTCTCCAAAGTCGACGATGGAGGCTTGTTATTTGGCTTTGATATTTTAGATTTAGATGTTTGTAATTCGATGAGTGGATTCGATCGTTTGGCCACCTTGTTGTTGTTATTATTGTTTGGGGTAGAATTTATTGAAAGAGATAGTTTGCCCTTGTTTTCCAGCAGTTGTTTGGGACCCGATTCCTGTGGCTGCTGCTGCTGTTGTTTGTGGGCAAGTAAAATTTGGTGCTCGAGCTCCTTCTGATCGGTATCGTTTGACGAGTTTTCCCTCTGCTGCCTCTTTAAAAGGATATTTTTCCGCTCCAGGGCTTGGGGGGAGTTATCAATCCACGAAATCAACAACCCGTCCTTTTCCGAGTCTTTGATGTGGATGATGGACTCTCTTGCCAGATGGTGGACAAAGTCAGAAAGAGAAGACCATTTTGTCGCATTCATGTGGAGATGGTTCTTGTCGGAGATGTACTCCTGATAGAACCGGTTGTAATTGATTGGTTTCTCTCCGTGGCTCGAGGAGAGTAACGAGACGAAATCCCTCTGGAACTGGGTCGAGTACTCGTTGATCTTTGACTTTGCATTGGATCCAATCGAGAGCATGTTATTGACGTGGGTCTGGGACTGGGTGTGGCACTTGAACCCATTCTCATCGCGACACTGCTTCTCGCACACTTGACAGTACCATCTTAATCTCTGGAGTCCCTTGGACTTCATTTTGTTTGCAATGTATTTCGGGGTTCCTACCTCTGCTTTACCCATTGTTGTTGGTGAATCGTGTGGCTGAAGGTGGCGTCGTGGTGGTGTTTAGCAACAGGAGGGAGTCAATGGCAATGGTAAACAATCCACACAAAATGCCAACCATCCCACCAACAATGATGGCCACTCCAATGAACGTGTAAAGGGGCAATGCAATGTACAGATACCCCAGGGAGATGGAATTGTACACTACAGAGTAGACAAACAGGATGAGCAATCTCCACGGGCCGGTTGCAGTTAGAATTCCAGAGTAGATTGATGATATTATGTATCCAATTAGATCCACCATTTTTCAATTCATTTCATTTGTATCGTTGTTTTTAAACTGTTTTTTGTGGTGTTGTGTTGTGTTGTTGTCCGTCTTGTCTCCTCACCACCCCCCCATCACCACCTTCACCACCACCACCACCTCCCTCTCCTTCAGCCACACGATATGGGTAATACATCGTCCTCAGAAAGGACTCAGCCTGAACAACAACAACAACAGCAGCAGCAGCAGGAGAATGATAATAATAACAAGACCAACAGTAATAAATCCCCTCGGCCTGTGTCCACTTCAGGTATTTTCTCTTTATTTTTTTATTATTTTAATTTTTTTTTTTATCTAACCAATATCCCTAGGCTCGGGCCAATCCCCGCTCAAGGCAATCTACGGAGTGAGAACCAAATCCCTCACTTCAATTGCCAGAAATCAACAGCACCACGAGGAACAGGAGAGCCCCTCTGTCGAGGAGAGGAGGGAGGAAATTAAACATAAATATACGAGTAATAATAACAATACCCCCGAAGAAGAAGAAGAAGAAGAAGAAGAAGAAGAGGAGGAAGAAGAGGACGACGAGGACGAGGATGATGACGACCACAATAGTATTGGAATCCAAAACCTCCAATTAGGCTCAGATCTAACCTCGTCAACAATCGACAAAATGCAACCCCACACTGAAGAAGCATCATCCACCATCTCGAGAATGGATTCAGGTCAAGAGATTGATTTCAGCTCAGCCCAACCAAGTGAAGATTCCGTCGCTGTAGAAATCACTTGGAACCAGGGGGGTAATAAAGTATACGTAACTGGTACCTTCACGGGATGGAGGAAAATGATTAAACTCAATAAACAGAATGACGGCCATTTCTCCACTGTCGTCAACCTACCTCCAGGAACACATCGGATCCGATTCGTTGTCGATAACGAGCTGAAATGCTCCGACGAATTGCCAACTGCAACTGATTCCATGGGCAATTTGGTCAACTATATTGAAGTTGAACCATCTGATTTACCATCTCTCCAACGCCAGTTCACAGACAACGAACCCGATGACCAACAACAAGAGGAAAAACAACCAGAGGAAGAAATGGAAGAAGAAGAAGAGGAAGATGATGAATATGAAGATGATCCACGCCACCAAGTAGTGGAAGTGGAAGGGACAAACGATGAAGGAATGACAAGTGCAGTGGTGGGGACAAGTCTCTCATCAATAACTGAAGCGGCGTCGTCAAGACCACACACAAGGAAATCGAGCATTGCCTCATCGGTGTCTTCGAATTTCCCCGATGCGGCAGAGCTAATGATGACCAAACCGAAAAAGATCGTCTACTCAAGGCACATCCCCGAGATCTTTTCCAATCCCGAGTTGAGTGAGACAGCAGTCATGAATCAGGATTATCCCACCCCGCCAAGTCTGCCCCCGCATCTAGAAACAGTCATACTAAACACAAACTCCACTGAAAAGGATGACTCTTCAGTCTTGCCCATCCCCAACCACGTCATCCTCAACCATTTGGCCACAACCTCCATCAAGCACAATGTCCTGTCTGTCGCGTCCGTGACAAGATATTCAAGAAAATACGTGACTCAAATCCTATATGCTCCTTTGTAAATTTTTTTCTTCAACTATCTTACATTATCTTTTTTGTCTCTTTACATTATGGGTATTATTTTTCTCCTCATCTCTAGTTTGGATATCTTTTATTAGTTTAGTAATTAAATCCACTTGTGATTCAACCACTTGGGCAGCGTTGCGTTTATTTATACTACTGCTACTACTACTACTACCCCGACTAAGGACTTTTTCCCACCATTTCGATTCGTAGTCGTAGTACTGGGCGAGTCTTGCCTTTAGAATTGTCATGTACACCTCCTCGAGCTGGGATTTCTCCTTGAATAGTGGCTTGACCTTTGATTTGTACCACTCCTTGCCGCTGTCGGGTTTGGTGATATCATCACCACCTCCGGGAGCGAGAAAGAGGCAGATGAGATGTTTCAGTTCCCGGGGGAATTTGATGTGGCTCCGATCAATTGAAAAGACGCTTTTGAACTTGTCTGGGATGGGCATGAATTTGATAATTTCCTCTTCCCCAGCCGGGATATTATCATCGTCTTGGTCTTGGTGGTCATGGTCGACAAGCTCAGTAAACAAATGCTTATCCACCCCCCTCAAAACCTGCAGTCTCTTGAACTGCTCAGGCTTGGAGATCCTGCTCGACAAAACATCAATCACCAGCTGGGTCGAGATATCAACGTAATCGTACGGAGATCCCTCTGGTCCAAATTTCACATATCCGTATCGACGTAGCATCTCGCAGTTGCTCAGGTCTCCATATGTATTGTACACTTGGGTATTGGAGCTGATTGGCTTGATTGATTTCATCTCCAGTATTCCATCCTCGTCTTCGTCTTCTGGATAGTATAAATGAGCGTTGCATTCAACCACATCCGCATTCAGTATATCGGCCAAGGGGACCATTCCCTTGACCAGGACATCTTCCTCGTACTCGGACTCGGACGACGACCCACCCCCACCGATCCGCTCGCAATCAAAACTGTACGACATGACAACAGACCCCCAGTGGTGGAACCCGTTTAAAGAGGTATCAGTATCCTTGAACAGGTCCGGGTGCTCCTTCAAGATGGGCAACAGAATATCGAAATACTCCTTTTCAGCCTCCTCTTTGCCCATCTTGTCTACCACCCCTGTCCCCTGGAGCAGATTCAAATCCTCCTGGACCCAAAACATGGGGGTATCAAAGTGTTTGGGGAGTATATCCAAGTAGGGACCCCAATGGGACTGGTCCTTCTTAGCGGATTCGTGCATTAGAACCGCAACAAGGGCTAGATAGGGACTGATTCCAATCAAATCATCTCCAATCTTGTCAATTAGCCCACAGGTATCGAGATCCAGCACTAACCCCCGGGGGATCGAAAACAGCACTTGATCTTCTCCAGGTATAGATTGTCCGTCTCGCACCACAACTCCACGTCCCTGCCCACCTTGACGCAAATCCCGAATCTCCAACTTGTCTGAAATGAACCCTCCATTCGTTTGAAACCACTCGACAAACGCTTTGGTCTTGTCGTTGAATGATGATTCCTCCTTGTCCGTCATAGTCTCTGTGTGTTGTTGTTAGTCCCTCCCGAAAAACACTACACCATCATCATCCACCATGATCCATCGAAGACATACTTTCATTCTACCGTTTTCCAACCCGGAATTGGCCAATCGGTTCGCATTCAGAAGCTCAAAACACCCCGAGAAACCATCAATTTTGGCTGGATCCGATGAAGCGATTGGACTGACTCCAGAGGACAAGATTGATTTGATTGAAGTGTACGATTTCCAACATCCCCGTCAGGATAAAATTACATTCCCGTTTAAACCATATGAGCTTGGATCCTCAGGTAGCACCGGGAAGAGCTCAGAGAAATTCGATGAAATTCGGGCTGGTCTGGCCGCGTTCAAACAAGTCTCCATCCAATGGACAAGTAAAAGATCACCTTTAGCCAACTCACCACCACCAGCACTTTCACAGGTCTTTTCCACCACTCCGGGGCTATACATTACCGTAACCCCAAACAATCCCCGTGCAAAACCACCCATTTCGTGGAATTTCCTCCGATCCTGGCTGTCCAAATTCGGGGTATCCAACCATGTAGTTGAGTCCAACAATAACCCCTTCATCAGGATTGGCAATCTGTTTATGTATTACGATCTAAGTCTACGTGATGAGCATGTCTCACCCCGATTTCTCGAGTCTCTGTGTGGAAAGGATGATGATGTGTGCAAGGATCAAATCCACGAAATCTACTTTGCCGATTCCATCTCCATCTCATACCAACGCCAAGACAATGACGACGACGACCAGGAGCTGGTCGTAGATGTGGCATGGATGGATCGGGAGAGAATTCGCGAGTATCGGGATTTGGCCCCCACATTGACCCGCACCCTGGTCAAACAACCCAATCAAGACCTCTCGCTGGGATTACTTGCAACCGACGAGTCCTGGTCCGACAAGTCTGAGTATGCAATGGTCGGGCGTGTCTTTACTTTTGACCAAGACGAGGAGGAGGAGGAGGTACACGACGAAGAGATATCGGAACCGGTCTTGTTCACTGCAAATTATAGACATATACCAGTTGATTTCACCACCACCTCCAAATCTGCTACATGTAGCTATAACTGGACAATCGAAACCCCCCCAGGACTGCACCCGAAACTTTTACTTGAAATTGATGGGGTTGCAACCCCACCAGATTTAGCAACAATCGGTCAAGTCGGGGGTCAGTGTAGTCTTCAGGTTCTGATGACACTGCCCAAATCACTTTTCCTCGACATCTATCAAATCGACAACAACGCAAACCAAAACCAGTATAAACTGGAAAAGATATTCCCCCCGAGTGCCGAGCTGGAAGCACCCGAGTGGCTTGTCAAGGAATGGGGCAGTATCAGTCTGTTTCGCCTGACTCCTCCTCCTTCCACCAACACCGATAGGGGGTACAAATACGAGTTCCCCCTTCATACCAGGTACAAATCATTGAAATCTCGAAATGAAACCAAGGTAGAAATCGGGTATCCGACCGTGTTTTGGTCATGCACCCGATCCCCCGCAGATACAATCCACCCCTCCCTGGAAATGGACTATTCAACATTAATGACTTTGAATCAATTTGAATCCCCCGGCTCCTTACAATCTGTTTTATATAAAGAGTTATTCCCCCCAGATACAACCTTTCATCATTTAATCCCACATGACCAAACACGAATCATTCAAGTTGACGTGCCCCTCCTCGAGCCAAGTAACGGCTCGCTTACAATCTACATATCTATTATTGTTGTTGTTATTGCCTTTGTGTATCTTGCAGCTAAATCGGTCTTTGCCGGTGGTGGTCATCAAGAGAAGCGCAAGACCGCGTGACGTCATTACGAAATTATATAGTTGTTACATGTTATGTCTATACTACCCCACACACACACACATACACTCTATAACACCCACACACCATGTTGTCATTTACACTTGCGCGCCATGTCTTTTCAAGGAGAGCTCCATTTATGATTGTGGGGCTCGGTACAGGGTTAAGCGTCGGCGCCTACTACTACCACCACCACCACCACAATACCATTGCATGTCAAGAAATACCCCCACAAATTACAAGGGCAACGGCAAGTCAAGCAGATTCGTCAACCATCAATCAAGTGGGGACTAAATTCAAATACTCAAAACGACAAAGATTCGCTATTTATAGACAGCTCACGTTTGGGTCCATCTCGGGCGTCTTTTTAGGTTATTTGACTGGACAGATTGCTAAAATCATTGTTGGGGTCGGGGTGGCTTTGGCAGTCATGGTCCAGTTACTCGTGTCAAAGGGAATCATTAAACTATCCAGTCCGCTCCCCTCGTCTGGCCCCAGTGACCTGGACGATGAGTCTACAAGACAAGGGTCAATGGCAAACAAAATCTTGACCAAGGTCTACAAATTCTCCACAATTAATCCTCCGTTTGAAGCTTCGTTTATTTCTTGTTTTGTAATTGCTGCCCTGTATGCTTAAACTTAAACAAAAACTAATCTTGAGACATGCCGCTAATTGTAAGATCCCTCATTGACTGAAGAACCTGTTCGACTCTGTTGTCTAGAGCTCCCGACGCGTACTCATCTCGTATGGATGGCTCCAGATACTGCTGAACTTGGGCCAGTCTTGTGTATGACTCGGTACAGAATCGCATTTGGATTTTGACCAGGGCTTCAAAGGAAGGGTCAAGATATGGGACTCGCAACGCAATCAGCTGGGGTAGATCGGTCTTTAGCTTTTCATTGAGGTCTTCATATATCTCTTTTGACCCCTGGAGCTCCTTTTCTAGTCTGGGCAGTTTTGCTGGGTCGTCGCTCGGTTTGTCAATGAGTCTCTGGACTTTGGCTCTCATAATATCGTAGTCCTTGATCTTGTGGGATCTCTTCTTTATTGCTTCATTGATGTCGGTGAAATAGGAGCAGAACCGGGATATGGGATCGAGCACTGTCTCCCGATACGGCCCGTCCAGCGACTTGATTGTCTCACTGTCAAGTTCTTCAACCGTGGTCAAATACTGTTTACTCACTCCCCCCGTGGCCCCCGCATCCCCGTAAAACGCATCCACCGTCTCTGCAATCTTGGTCTGCGCTGCCGTCATGGCTCGCAACGAGTCCAAATATCCCTTGGCCTCCTTTTGTAACTTGTTGGCCGCCGTCTCCATCACTCGGAATCTTCTTTCCTCTTGCTCATACTGTCGGTCCATCGTCTTATCAACGTGCGCCGCCTTCATCACCATCTACCAAAAAAAGAAATCCCCCGGTCAGCATCTTGATGATTCATAAAACTCAAACACAAACTACTACTACTACTCACAGAGCCACTGGCTCGATTAACCGCCTTTTTAAACCCTGACCAGCTCATTTCCTCTCTCTTTCTCTTGCGTGGGTCCTGTGTGGTTGGTGGGAACAATATTATCTCTCCCACCACCACCACCACCACCACCACCACCACCTCAAAACCACAATCGTCGTCGTGTGTGGTTTTATTACGTGTTTTGTGTGGCTGTGTTTTACATATCTGCTTTCATCATTTATTCTTATTTTATTGTTATTTTATTGTTATTTTATTTTATATTTAACTTAATTTAGTTTATTTCTTTATGTTGCTCTCTCATTTTTTTTCTTAAACTAACTCCCGTGATCTCCTGCATCACAAACACGTATTTGACGCCCCCATTCACTATTTAAAACCTGTTTACCAGTAATCCTCCGGGACGAGATGGGATCCAGTATGGAATATATAACATTTCGACATTGCTCCCTTTGTAGCTGTTCAATCGGTTCATATCCCCCTTCATCTTTCCGCCCTAAAAGGTATCGGTCGTAAAACTCATCTTCATGCTGTTTGGCAATTCTCCATAAATGTCTTCCTGTACGCATCGCCATGTAGATGACTCCTGTCGCCCACACATCTACTTTGCGGGGATCGAATTCCTTCTCAATGTATTCTTCCGGAGCAATATACGGCGCACTTCCACAAACCCCATTGGTCATATGCACTTCACTTTCCCATGCCATCCGGAAACATTCCCCATTGCCAAAATCCGTGATCTTTAATGCTCCCCGACACGTCAGCAACAGATTTTCAGGCTTCAAATCTCGGTGGGCAACCCCCATCTCGTGCATGTACACAACTCCCCGCATCAACTGCTTGAAAAAACAGTCTGCTTCTCCAACTTCCAAGCCCTTTCCTGACGCCAAGATCAACGTGTATAAATCTCCCCCCGAACAATACTCCATCACTTCACAGTACTCCCCCTTTTGATCCTGCAAAAGATCCAACGTATGGATTATATTGGGATGTCGAAGTGATGACGAGATGCAAAACTCACTCGTTAACCTTTGAGTGTATCGTTTTTCATTTTCACTCGGCCGTTTTCGAAACTCTTTGACTGCATATAGCTGCTCTCGTAGACTATTGCTTGGATCCACCTTGTGAGCTATCCGAACAATACCAAATGCTCCTTTCCCAATGACTTCCTGACATTTCCCATACTTTGCTGAGAATGAGTTCAATACACTGGGTGTTTGTGCTCGACTACCACCACCACCACTACCACGCGAAGGGGGGATGACAGCACTAATCTCTCCTGTACCATCGGGATTTTTATGCCCATCAACCCATGCATGTACCAAGGATAAGTTCTCTCCCTCCATTGCAATCTCTTCCTTTTTCCGCCCCAGTAATTCCCACAGCATTGTACCGAGTTTTTCCTGTCTTCGAATCCCTCGTAATACATGTTCATGGCTCCCATCTTCCTTGACAATAAATCGTTTCGATGCCGTCTTATTATCTGCTGGAGCTCCTTTCCCAACTCCGGGAACAGGTGTGGGTGGTCCCATGGTACTCACGGGAGAATCAGTCGCTCTCCGATCTCCAACGCCACCAGGGCGTGACTGAGGATTCATTGAATTCCAAAACGCTGGTAGATGTAGAGCACTCGATGGACTTGCCAATGGTGCCTTGCTATCGCCAGTCCCTGGCCGACTAGTTTTTTTCCTTCCCCCAGTGGTTGCTGCTGCTGCTGCTGCTGCTGCATTTGGTGGTGGTGGTGCTTGTTGGAGAGTTGGTGTCGATGCTGTTGCAATATTATTATTATTAATATTATTAGTAGTGATTGCAGGGGTAGAAGTAGTATTATTATTATTATTGTTGTTGTTGCTATTAGTAGTATTACTGTCTGGTATTGACGAGGTGGAGCTTGTTTGAGATGCTGCACTGGTATTATTTTCTCCTACCGATGGGGATCGTCCACGAGTTACCCGGGGTGGTATTTCCAGTTTTTGCTTGAGCCTGCTCGCAGTCGAACTGGATCCTTTACCACTGCGATCCGTGTCGTAACCACTTTCAATCTGAAGGGAGGAGGATGCTGGAGATGTCAATGGGGTCTGATCCCGAGAACCCGGACGACTAGACAAGGTTTCACCGTGACTACTCGAGTCATTATTATTACCAGTCTTGAGATGAAGATGTGGCGGAAGCGGTGGCGAAACCGAGGACGAGGGAGCAGTTGAAGGTGGACCCATCTTTACCGAAGATGATCCATTGATGAGATTATGACCACCGGGAGTCGGTGGGGCTGATGAGGCTGCAGAGTTCCTCCCAGACTGAGAGAACATCCGACTCAGCTTTTGGATCGGTCCAGGTTTCTTGTTGGGTGGCTGATCAACAACATCCCCCTGAGTCGAGGATGATGACGAGATCTGACTAGCATCAGGCGCCATGTTGTTTATAAATTTAAACGAGCAGAATACAGCCCAACCAACAACGGTCTCGGCCCAGCACGC
>JAJMFB010000095.1:0-17523 GCA_030574495.1 Trigonopsis cantarellii | reverse complement strand
TTGTCTTTATTGTATTCAGTAGGGTATCTCGGTGTACATTGTCGAACGCCCCTTTTATGTCTAATGCCAATACAGACATGACCCGTTTTCTATGTCGGCTATGGTTAAGTGCTGCCTCTAGGGTTTCGAGTGCGTCAACTGATGAATAGCCAGGTCTGCCTCCATACTGCTCGCGTGGTAGTCGCTTCTCTACCAGTGTGCTGAGCCGGCGTTGTATTATTTTTTCCAGAAGTTTACCTAGGCAGTTGAGCAGGGTGATAGGTCGGTATGAGTTGGCTAATGTCCTATCACGTCCTGGTTTTGGTATGACTGCCGTGTGTGCTGATCTGAATGCCTTGGGGTGATAGCCCAGCTTAAGGCATTCTTTGAACAATCTGGTGAGCAGCGCCTGGAATTGGGGTATGCGCCATGCTTGTTTGATGGCTTGCACAGTGATTCCGTCAGGGCCCGGGGCTTTTCCAACGGCACTGCTTTCAAGAGCACAGGTGATCTCTCTTGTCTTAAGGGGTGGCCACATTGCATTGCCTTTACTCTTATAGGGCGCTCCTTCGACTTGTGGGTGGGCGGGAATAACTGACCATAGAGCACATCCATTTGTTCCGAATAGTTCGCTGTGTGTGTACCAGATTCCAACCTCAACGCCGGCATTAGGCTGTTGCGTTCCTTGGGTTTTATGACCTTCAGTACTTGCCATATCTCGTTCCCACGCAAGGACTCCAACCATTGATTATGATGGTCGGCTTTGGTCTTTTCAATTAGTGTGAAATACTTTCGGTTGGCTGCTTGTCTTTTCGCACAGTTTTCAGGGGTAGGGTTCGCTTTGTATTCCTTGCGGGCTTGCCGAACGTGTAAGCGTTCTGCGCGGAGTTCATCGGTCCACCAGGGCTTGCTGCGGCCAACAATCCGGATTTTCTTTGTTGCTTCGTTTAAACTTTGTTGTAGTAAACTCGTTATAGACTCGGTCACATTGTCTAGCATTTTATGGGTGATTTTGGTTGAGGCAAAGTGGTATTCCTGCAATTTTTTTGTTAATACCTTATCAAATGTGTTCCAGTCTGCCATTTTGTAATTATATCCTTGCGTTGCTGGAACTACCAGTGGGCTAGAATTGCGGTGCATAACAAGCTTCCATTGCTTCAGCAGATGGTCAGCCCCAACATCTTGGCCTCCAGGTACGTACTGTGTCTGTATATCTTCATGAGCAAATGCCAAGTCTATTACTGTTCCACTTGCGTGGGTTGGGACGTCTGGTTCAGATACTAATATGAGTGAGTTGGTCTCAGCCCACGCAATCCATCTCTGGGCTGCCGCTTCGATCGGGCGTCCTCTTTGCCATTCTGCATCGTGTAAGTTAAAGTCACCAGCAATGACTCTTGCAATGCTCGGATCAGATGTGTCGATTGTCGTCATCCAGTGCTCAAGTGGGGTCGGCCGCGACTGTATATGGTTATATATATTGGTTATGCTTATGTCTCCTATGCTGATGGTGACCATATAGGGGTTCGTCAGTAATGGATCAGTTAGAATAGGGTATTTTTGTTTTGTTCGATTGTTGATATAAGTCACGGCTCGTATTTTACCGTCTTCTTTTGGGGAGTGGACGGATGTCCATTGGGGGTGGCTTAAGGGCAAAGAATTATGCAGGCCAGGTTCCTGCACAAGAATTATGTCTTGGTCAAACATTTCGTGTAAGTCGTGTGATATCGTTATCTTGTTTTGGCAGTTTACTTGGCTGATTCGTATACAGGAATCAATCAATTGTTTGTTTTTCCTTTTGATCTTATAATTCATTGGGTGTAGAAGGATTCTCATAACGCATACACAAACCCTACTCGATCACTAAATTTTGGCTTTTCTAAGGGTTTTCTGCGGTTCGGATGTGAAATTTTATAATAGGCCACTTGTGGGAGCCCATAATATGGCCTAGACGCAGAAAATATGGTTTAAGATGCACTTTAGACCCCAAAAAAGCGAAAAATGCGGAAAAAAAGGGATTTGGGGCCTATGAAGAACATTTTGCAAAATTTTTAGAACGCTATCTCTTCATTTGACAATATGGCCGAGCGGTTAAGGCGTTTGACTCGAATGTCGTAATTCGTGTACATCAAATCTCCTCTGGAGGCGCAGGTTCGAGTCCTGCTGTTGTCGCTATGAATTTATTTTTTCCATTGTCTCTTCTAGGAACGTTCTTTTTTTTTTTTTTTTTTTTGGTTTACTTGTATACCATTATAAGCTAGATACACAGACCAAAAGAGAGCTTCTTAAAGGAACATGTTGGAGGAAAAATCAAAGAGATAGAGAAGAAAAGACAAAAAGACGATGAAGAAAATGCGATTCTTAAAGATCGATCAGAACGTAGACAATGTAGACATTAACAATAAATTGTAGGAAAAAGAAAAGAGGAAAAAGGTAGACTACTCAAGGGTGAACCAAGGGTAGCAGACGAGAAAGGGAGCCCTACACTCCAATTACATGGACAGCCTTTGTTAAAAGAAGAAAAGATAGAGAAACAAAGAGAAATTGCGATTCTTAAAGATTAATCAGACAATTAAAGGTTAGACACATTTTTAATTTTAAAATTTTTTTTTTAAAATTTTACTTGTATAGCAATGTTAGCTAAATACACAGATCAAAATGAAAACGTGTTGAGAAAGAGAAAAAATGAGTAAGATTGTAAGTAGTCATGATCATATTTAGGATCAATTGATTTCACTCCTGGTAGCTTTAATGTGCCTTTCAAGAAAGGCGCTTAGTGAGTAGTGTTTACCTTAATTTTTATTACAGCAATGTTATGATTTGAGAACAGCCTGTTTACTTCGGGTTGGTCCGATGATTCCAACCTGTATTCCAAAGTAAAAGTTACTGGGTAGATACTAGCAATACTTCCTGGAAATGACACTGCAACCCGGCATTGCTGGATTTGTGCCGGAAAAGTTTATGACAAAGTCTCTAAATATGATCTACATTGATGCAGGCAGACTACAAGCCTCATCGATAATGACCGAATGTGACTTCGTATCGTTGATTTTGTTTGGGCAACTTTTTAGGCTCAAGCCTGGGGAAGCAATAGATTATCTTGTTTGCTGTTCCCGAGCGATCAACGGAGAGTCGGCTTGTCGACACGATGTCATATTTACATATTCAAAAATCTTGAGACAATTGGCTAAAAGCGGCGTGGCTATAGCAGTCAATTCATGTGCATTAAATCTTGCTAATGGACTACAGCTTGATTAGAAACTGCCAAATGTATTCGATAGATTTTGAGAAAAATAATCTAAAAGATGATCTTTTCACATTCATTGCAATGTAAAAGGGGGATTTATTACAAAAAAAGACATACTTGTTAGTATGTATACACTCAAGCAGTTCCCTTTAGATAAAGTCAGTAAATCTCTGAATGGTTTTAAGGAGGAAAAGAAATCTACACTCACGTCCAAAAATCTATGTAGAAAAGATTTGGGAGGAGTAGCTCTCGTCTCATATTCTTGAAAGATGCGTTTGACATGTGGAGCTTGTTTCCAAAAGTTGACAGCCTCCTTTACAGGGTGGTCAGAAAAACAAATAGTCTGGTACCTGTAATAATATGAGATCACAATACCTGATATTCCATCTGACCCTTTGCCAATAAAAGGTCAATCACAGGAAGGTCATTGACAAATCTATGGCGTTCAAATTCCTGACGGATCTTTGTCCGCACCGTAGCTGAAGATTGGTCTAGATCATAAAGATCGCAGAAAGACGGTACCTAAAAGCATATGTTAATAACGAAGTCGAAAAACAACTGTGAAAGAGTGCCAAAGTGTCGCGAATGTGCTTGTTTGTATTGTATATGAGAGAAGATAGAGAACGTACTGAACGGATAAGACGCCTGTATAAATGAAGCACCCGCCGATTAGCATCTATCGGAGATGTAGAGGACCTTGTAGCCCGTGCAAGATAAGTTGGAGCAATCGGCATAATTCGTTGAGACCTCTTTGAAAGATGACTGGCAACTTCAATGTAGAGCGTTTGGGTTATTTGGCGATACCTGAATGGACAGTGAGTCCCATGCGGCTCACCCCGGGAACTGGATACTCAACACCATTGAACATCAAAAGCAAAAGGGGAGTCAGAGGTCAGAGCACTTCTCTGTAACACTAGAAGAATGAGCTTAGGAGCTCATTATGGGTTGAGAGCAGTGTGTGGGTTTGGCGTTAAGCGGTCCCAGAAACCCATATTTGCGAATCAAACGGTCTTGAGGAAAGTTCGATTCTTCTCATCGCCCGGTCTACAGGAGAATATTCCGACTGTTCGACTTGAATATGATGTTTACAAAGCTCCTGATCGTCTAATTGCCGAGAAATTGGCTCCGATGGTTATCATCCATGGTCTTTTTGGATCAAAGTCGAACAATAGGACCATAGCAAAGTGAGTCAGTAGATCCGATTACCGAATGCTCCTTTCATCGCTAACCCTCCTCGGTACAGAATATTTTCTAGAGACATGAATAGAGATGTTTACGTTGTTGTAAGTGTTCTAAAAGTGGCCTTGGACTTTGAAGGTATTTATTGATGTGAGCCGATTAGGATCAACGTAATCATGGACGGAGCCCCCATGCAAAGCGCCACGACTATCCTAGCATGGCAGCCGATTTAGAAAGGTTCATACATGATCACCACCTCCGCCCAAGTGTGCTCCTTGGACATTCAATGTGAGTGTCTTTTCTTTTAGCCGAAAGAGACATTGAATACTCACTTGACTCATCTTAAGGGGTGCAAAAACTGCCATGGCAGTAAGCCTGCGACATCCAGAACTGGTGGCTGCAATGATTGCTGTTGATAATGCGCCTGTTGACACGGCTCTGTCTTCAGAATTCCCAAAGTATATTCAAGCTCTTGAACGGATAGAACGCCATCATTACCATCATAGTAAAGATGCCTATAAAGACTTGGCTCAGACCGAGCCTAACCTTGCAGTCCAGCAATTTCTGCTTATGAACGTTAGGCGCAATCACGACAATTCTATAGGGTTTCAAATTCCTCTCCGGACGCTTGCAAAGGCTCTCGGCGCTATGGGTGACTTCCCGTTCGACTCGACGGAATGTCGCTATACTGGACCTAGCCTTTTCATAAGAGGGACGAAATCTCCATAGTAAGTATTCACGATATTTTATTTTACTGGTTGCTGTTTAGACTCTAATTCGCTACTTTTGCTAGTGTGTCGGACGAAAAGATTCCAGCTATCGGTCACTTTTTTCCTAAATTCATCTTAAAGGATGTAGATGCTGGCCATTGGCTTATATCTGAAAAAACAGACGAATTTGTCAGAATTGTCGAAGATTTTTTGAACGAGTTAAAAGATTCATAGAGTTATTCTTTTGTCCTGCTCAGCATGTATAGAATAGCAGAATAGAAGTTGTAACAATACATGGTTTAGTCCGTCACGTATTCTATTCCAGCTTGTTGTATCGTCATTGCGCTTTAGTATAAACAATGTTTGGACATTATAATCTTCATTTGAAGAGGACGTTCTCAGTGACTTTTACATACGAGGCTACGTCAACTTCAACAGGAAAAACTAAAAGAACCTTTCATAAAATTTTTTTTATTCAATTGCGAACATGTACAGATTACAGCCAATAGAAGAAAACATTTTTATACATCGTTTAGACGCTCTCAAGAACACGTTCTTGGAATTCACGGTCAACGGGTTCACCCTTTTCTTCACCGGCAGCACCCTCTCCATGAAGAGACAATAAAGTACCAAGATCAAACTTGGGAGACTTTAGGAGCTTGACCTTACGGACATGAACATTTTGTAGGGGGTGGATGCCACGAGTGGCCTTCTCGATCTCCCGTCCAATAACCTCGGGTATGAGCTTGCTGGTGAGTTGGGCAAGTGTAACATTTGTAGCTTGTCGTTCAACAATCTCAATCATCTTCTTTCGGATATCCCGAATTTGAGAGCTCTGAGCATATGTGGTCTTCTTGATTTGGTTGGCAGCACGCTTGGTGAAACCAATGACAAAAATTCGGAGAATGTAATCGTCTGTGGTCTTAACGGTGACATTGGCCTCAATCAGACTTTGCCATTTGCGGACAAGCGATCGAAGTTTGTCGGATGTGAAGTCCAATCCATGAAAGTTGGTGAGGAGGCTCTTGCCTTGGACTTCGTCGACTCGAAGCTTGACCTTTCGGAAGGCATGGTCTTCAGAGCCACCTTGGAGATCAGCCAAAGAGACCTCGACAATTCGGCCCTTGAGAGCGTCGCTGGAGCTCTTGAGACCAGTCGACCGGTTTACGAGAGTCTTTCCGACATCACGGGTCTCAAAGACGGAAGGAGCCTTAATGTTGAACCAATCCTTTCGGGAAAAGGGGTCGACGACCTTCTTCTTTAATCCCTTCTTTCCTTTGGAGAGTCGCTTATTCTTGCCCACAGCTATAAAGTTATCATCAATCAGCTCATGTGTTCTTCATGTATAGAAACAATTGAATCAGAGCAAAACTCACCCATTTTGTCTATTAATGCTGGTTGTTATTGCTGTATAAACGGTCGAGGTCGAGATGGAGTCTTGCTAGCACTTTGTTTTAGTTTGTTTCGTGCGTCCTCCCAACTGCGTCGTTGCGTGACTGCGTTAGGGTTGTTATTTTTCCCCAAGACAACCAGCCCCAGTGGTAACTACCAGCCCTGAGTATATACCAGACTAGTCCCAAGACTGGTCCCAAGTAACCATCATCGCGGCCTAGCAGAAATTATAGAAAGGAAATCAGACGAGATGATACGCGCAAGGGCAATGACAAGATAATTGATACGTTTACCTTCTTGTTATTTTAGCTAATATTATGCATCTTCTTACTTTCCATTGTCAAATTAATTTCCGAGTGAAAGGAAAAAAAGAACGTCACAAGTTTTGAAGTAAGAGTGTAATTGTGGCTTCCTAGTTGTAATAGATCGAAGTAAAGATAAAGAAAAGCATAAATGCAGTTTATGGCTATTGAACGTAATGTCTCTCAATGAGAATGCTCCTTTTTATGGCTCCGTCGATGGAAATCGTATTGTAGATCACCTGGTATGTATCAATAAGTATGCTGTGTAGGCTTAGACCTTTTGTTTGAGCGGTCGTCCAAGCACAACGAAACGATGTCCAGTAAATCGACAGAAGCGGCAGAGGCTAAGAAGGCACAAGGTCAGTTAATTATGTCTGTTCCTCAGTAACGCTTCTTTACAACTCACATCTTAGTTAGGAAACTCTGCATTTAGCAAGCAAGACTTTGAAAATGCAGTACGACACTACACGGAAGCGATAAATCTAAATCCTAAGCAATCCGTGTTTTATTCGAACCGCGCTGCAGCTTTACTGAAATTAGGCCGCTATACGGACGCTGAAGGAGACTGTTCCAAGACATTGAAGCTCGACCCGAAAAATGTCAAAGCGTTATTCAGACGTGCTGAGGCTCTCAAGCATCTAGATCGCTTTGAGGAAGCTAACAGAGGTAGTTCAAACTTTATTATCTAGTCTCTTTTGCCTATCGACCTGCGCTGACCTATATTGCCATAAGACCTCCTAAACGCTCAGAAGATCTCGCCCGATAACCAACAAGTAAAGGATGGACTACGGACTTTGTCTTGGGAAATCAAGAAACATAAGGTATAATGATGCATATTTCAAATTTTTGTTTTTTGGCCTTGTTATAACTTGTTAACGTCCTTGTTATGCTCTCTAGCGCCAAGAGAAAGAGAACCGTAACCTTCAACCCATCGACCAAAAGGTCAACAAGACTTTATTAGACAATAGCAGTATATCTGCTCCAAAAACGCTGAATGATGTGGCTAGTAAGCTCTACCAACGCTACGAGATACCTATAGAGACGGTTGATTCTCTTCCCCAAGAACTTAGCGCTAAAGTCGATGTCGGGTCAGTCAAGGCCGACAAAAATGATAATAAGCAACTGCATGATCATGTAAAGTCTGATGTTGCGAAAGATGTGCAGTGGCCAGAAAAACCTACTCTCTACAATCTAACAAACCTATTAAGGCGACCTGAGAATGAGAAGCCAGATGTTTACAGATACTTTTTCGATCTTCCCGCAGATACAGCCAGTCTGAATGTACTATTCGGAAGAGCAGGGATTGAGACAGAGTTTTTAGAGGCTTTTCTACGAGGAATTATTCAAGAGAGGCCTCCGTCACAAGCTACTCCCCAGATAAAAGACAACTATAACAGAAAAACATCTATGATTCTAACCAATTTGCCAAAGTGCTTGCGATTCTCAATTGCAAAGGTGTTCGCAGATTCTGCGCTGATTAAAGAGGCCTTACAGATAGCATCTAGTCTACCAAACTATTCTGAAATAAAACAAGCATGGGCATGATGTACTGTCACCCCAAGTAAATTAGAATGTGCAAAACACAAATTGATACAATGATTGTCTGGATATAGCTTCTTCGTTTCAGCATATGGAATTACGTTTCTATTACAGAATTGTGTTCATGTACAAAGTGGCGTCTTTTGGGAAGATGGAACAATAATAAAACGCCAAATTTGGCGCGTCGACGTGACACCCATAGAGTACCCGAGTACCCATACATGACAAATGGCAACTTGCGCCCGGTTTTTCAACAAATCGAAGGCCGAGGCCGTTAAACTCGACCGAGAACTACTTGAAGGGCTTGTTAATGACCGCATTCCCGATTCTACCTTTTGTGCTTTGGAAAAGCAGTGTGGAGGGGATATAACTCTTGCGGCGAACGTGTACTTGGACAGTTACAGTGATCCGTCAGGTCAATGTGATCGACCTGCTATGAATTCACTAGAGCCCTCTGATGGTAGTCAGGCTCAGAGACCATCTAAGCGCCATAAAAATCACCATAACTGGGATGAGCGCCATTTGGGCACATTCTCTTGTTCAGCATTGATTATATATTCAGGCAAGAATATCATAAATTTTGGCGACCATGTCTCACTGAGGAGACCAGACAATCTGAAGCGCCTAATAGGAGATGTCGACTCTCAGATCATACGAAATCAGGTTGCAAACGGAAGCGGTAAAGTCTCTCAGATTGTTGATGTCGTTGACAATCAAGGTCGAGCTATTGCTAGGCTTCCTCCGGATCTTGGACGACATTTGTCAGTCCTTTTAGATCTTGACTTGGTCTCCGTATCCGGCACATGTATATTTGCCGAGAGTAACCTTAAGCTGGGGTCATCTATTTTGCTACAATTCGAATGCTCACTTCATAGAAACGTTTTTGAGCCTTTCAGTGATCAACCACGTCTTTCTAGCCAGATTCCGATTGCTATCGGGCTCCGTAAGAGACCTAGGGGCGAACCTGTTGAAGAATTTGCTAACAGATTGCGGCATTTGGCTTTTGCAAAGTTATTTGCAATCCTGGATCTTGAACCTGAATGCAAGCAAACTGGGAAGTCTACTTCCAACAAACTATTCGACAGACGAGAAGCATTGGCTTTGGCAGCAGATCAAGCTGAAGTCTCGCAATCCTTACAAGATCACAACTCGAATGAAGAATCAGATATAGATGATGTGAAACGCGAGGAACCTGTCATTGATCAAAATCAATTGGATGCGATTTATAGCACTACTGAAGCATCTAATTCTGAATTCCCAGAGGCGGATTCTGCTGAGACATTCACTATGAAATTACGGCCGTATCAACGTCAGGGTTTAGGTTGGATGATTGCAAGAGAGGATCCTTCAAGAAACGATCGAAGTGGAGAGGTCTTAAATCCTCTATGGGAGAAATATAAATGGCCTGATGCGGATGAGAATGACGAGGATGAATACAAGTATTTTTATGCAAATTTATATAATGGACTATTCAGTTTAGAATACCCCGGGAATCAGAAATCCTCTTACGGTGGCATTCTGGCAGATGAAATGGGTCTAGGGAAAACAATATCCACCATGGCTCTTATCCATTCCAATAGGAATTCTAGAGAATCTGTCTGTCAATCCGTGTCAGACATACCCCCAGAAAGTTTCGCCCCATTCACAACACTCATAGTCACTCCAATGTCTTTGCTGGCGCAGTGGGAAAGCGAAGTCTATGCTTGTTCAGAAAAAGGCTCTATGAAGGTTCTAGTTTACTATGGGAATGACCGGCGGATGAACTTACGAGACTGTTGTTGTGGCAAGAATTCTAAGACTCTTGCACCCGATATCATTCTCACTACATACGGGACTGTTTTATCTGAGCGTACTAGAGCTCAACATTCAGGTTCGCAAAACTTTACATCTGATGGAAGTGATTTGTTCTCGTTGACTTTTTTCAGAGTCGTCCTGGATGAGGCACATGGAATCAGAAACTGCGGAGCCAAAATATCGAAAGCGTGTCACGATATAAAAGCTGAACGTCGTTGGCTCTTAACTGGTACTCCAATCATCAATAAACTGGATGATCTTTTCAGTATGGTTAGATTTCTAGACATGAAGCCGTGGAGGGACATCAATTATTGGAATTCTTATGTGAGCATACCGTTTGAAAAGGGCAATTATGAGAAGGCTCTTGGCTCTGTACAAACAATAATGGCACCTATCTTACTGCGAAGAACAAAAGCTATGAAGACGCCCGATGGGCATCCTCTGGTAGAATTACCTGAAAGGGTTATCCAAATTACAAAACTAACATTATCTGATGCTGAGAGGGAAATCTACAATTTTATTTTCGAACGAGCAAAGACCGTTTTCGATAAAAATCTTAATGCAGGTACAGTCATGAAGGCATATTCAACTATTTTGGCTCAGATTTTGAGGCTTCGCCAAGCTTGTTGTCATCCTGGGCTTCTATATAAGTCAGAGATGGAACTGCAAGACGAACAATCTAAGGATGATGCTCTATGGGCGGAAAGATCAAGTTCAGAGAATGATCTGATTATTGAAAAATTAAAATCTAAATTAGAGTTGTACGCCGAACTTGCAAGGCCAGTTTCGACAAAAGACTCAACGGCAAACTTGCTTGACGGCGATAGCGCTTATGTTCGCAGCAAAATTGCTGAGATCTCTAAAGAAGCGGAAGGCGAATGCCCAGTATGCACCAGTGAACCCATTTCTAACCTGGCTGTCACTAAATGCTTTCATGTCGGATGCCTTGAGTGTTTATTATCTCATATAGAGGTATGAAAAGTGCAATGTATTTCACATTGTTTTCAGAATTCATTTACTAACAAATTTACAAAAAAGTTTCAAAAGCGTCAAGCTACCGTGAGCCGCTGCCCAGTTTGTCGAGAAGAGCTGTCGACAGCGGACATTTATCAAATTGAAAGGAGAAGTGGAGAAAAGGACAGCAACGAACATGAACAGATACATCTGCGGCCCAGCCTCGGTCACCAGTCGACGAAAATACAAGCATTAGTTAAGAGTCTTTTAGCAGTAGCTGCAGAAAATCGACGAGCTAAGAGCGTTGTATTTTCTCAGTTTACAGGATTTTTAAGCATTATATCCAATGTGCTTGAACAACAGGGCATACCTCATCTCCGTTTTGATGGTTCCATGAGCCAGAAGGAGCGTGCTCAGGTGCTTCGAACTTTTCAAGATCCGGACTCGGATAAGTGTGTACTTTTATTGTCATTGAAGGCTGGTGGAGTAGGTTTAAATCTTGTGAGCGCTACCCGAGCTTATTTAATGGATCCCTGGTGGAGTTATTCGGTAGAATCTCAAGCTATTGATCGGATTCACAGAATGGGACAGACAAATTCTGTTATTATTACTCGATTCATAGTTGAGGACAGCGTTGAAGAGAGAATGCTAAAGATCCAGCAGCGCAAAATGCTTGTTGCTCAAACTGTTCAAATGGATCATGATCAGGATGGTGACTACAAGGAACGACAGAAGCAAGAGCGGCTCGAAGAGCTTAAGGACTTATTTGGAAAATAATTTAAAAATGTCGATGGTTATTATCATTTTTAAAGCATGAAAACTCCTTGCAAAAATATCTTATTTTTCTGGTCCATTTGTAAACGACTGATGAATGCCCTCACGCAGCGAAAGGGCTGCTGAGGTTTAAAAGTATGCCCCAGTGCAGATCCAGTCCGGCCGCTACGTTTAAGATCAGGTAAGATTTTGTTGAATGTATGCAATACTTCGATATAATTATATAACTATAAATCAACTAAACCTTTGGGAATAGAAACATATCTCCCACAAAAAAATTTTTTGATGCTAATGATACATTTTGCATTTACGATAACCCTTGCATCAGTTAAATCAAACATTATTTCTTGATCTCCTCCACAATATTGGATGCTTTCTCTTTCGCAGAAGAGGCCTTGTGTCCCAAGCTGGCTCTTAGTGATTCGATGGCGTCCAAAGTTTGCTTATCGAATTCATCAATCTTTGCATTTGCAGCTTTCAATTTATTTGCAAGGGCAGTGCGTATTTCTTCTGCTTTGGCAGGAACAGTCTCGTGTTGTAGAGTTTCCAATTGCTTGGATAGATCGTTAATGATATCATTAGCAGACTTTTTGGCGGATTCATAATGTTTGCGCGCTGTCTCAAGCTTTTCCTTAGCATCTTCCTTTGCCGATCCCTGAGCTTCATCGAATGACTTTTTTGCAGATTCTAACTGTTCTTGAGCTTTTTCGACTGTATCAGAAGCAGATTTCTTAGTCGTTTCAAGTCTTTGCTGCAAGTCTTGCTTGACATCGCCTGCCTTGTCTTCCACATACTCTTTAGAATCTTGCGCCTTATCCTCAACTTTCTCTTTTCCACCAATTACCGCATCTTTAGCCTTTTGGAGGTTCTCATTAGTCTTGGTTTTCAAGCTTTCAGCTTTATCCTTAAATTGGTCGGCAGTTTCATTGGCATAATTCTGAACTCCCTCCTTTACTTCCTGGCCTGCTGCCTCGACATGTTCTTTGGCCTTCTCCCCATGCTGCTTTAATGATTGTCTGTTCCTGTAGCCATAATAGAATAATGGCAGCGAGACTGCAAGACCACCAAGAAACCTATCGGTTCAGAAGATTGTCAGTATTGACGTCATCATATGGCGTGTTTCACACACAAGGGAAAAAAATTGTTCATAAATTCTGTAGTCCACTTACCAACTAAGCTCGCTGGAACCCTTCTTCTTCTCGGGAAATGACGAGTTATAACGAGCACCAAAACCACGCAATCTTGAACTATGCGGGGTAAAACGAGCACGGGTAGCTAAGGAGAGACCAGTTCGCCCGGTGGACAGGTTCCTCGAAGTCAACGTTTTCGCTAAAGGAACGATAGGTCTGGATGCAATTACCATGATTGTTTTCAAGAAAGCGATATGCAATGTTATGCGAATGTGAATTAGCAGTTGGAGATCACTTTATAGGGCATTTCCCGATGATGTTTATTCATTGGTTGTGATCGATAATTACGTCAGGGTAACTTCCTAAATAGCCCCCATGACTCAATGCGGCCGGGGAGAAATCACATGCATCAGCAAGCAGATCTTGCAAGAAGTTTCGAAAGGTCGAAACCATCATTAAACTCGTTCCTACAAAGACTCGTTTCTACAAAACCGTAACATACTTACTTGAAAGCAATATAATATTTCTGCAAAAACATTATGCGTACAAATGCTATAAATATATATAACCGTGATGATGCCATCACTTCTTGTCTTTTCCTACAAAAAATTCTTTGGTCTTTTGTGCTCCCTTCATAGTGAACTCTTTGGCGGATTGAGCTGCATCTTCCGCTGCCTTCTCTGCCTTTTGAGCGGCAGACTGGACAGACTCTTTGGTTGATTCTGCAGCCTCGCTAGCTTTCTTGGATGCAGAGTCGGCTCGCTCTTTTGCGGTTTCTGCAGTTCCCTGTGCAGAATCTTGCGCCGATTCTGCGGTCCTCTTTCCTGCATCTGCCCATTCTGAGGTCTTTTGCTTTACCTTTCCTTTGGCCTGTTCCGCATTTGAAGACTCGAAGGCGCTCTTCAAATGTTTCCTTGTTTCAGAGAATGAACGGAGTGAATCTGGAAAGACCTCGTAAGTTCTCCCGCATAGACTCATGCTACCAAGAATATTCTTACTCACTTGTACCGTGTTGCTGCAAAGCGACATTTCGAGGGTGATAGAGGCATGGTCTTGCGAGCGCAGAGGAACAACGTCCCTTAACAATTAAACGGCTTGATGCTATTCTGACAGACATGTTGACTCAAAATAACGCTAAAGTTCCTGGATCAGTAGTATAGTATTGCTAGAATTGTAGAGTTTCCATCATGCTCTTTTTATGTACCACATTTTAAATCATGGAAGTTAATATTAGAAAGTGTAATTCACATCTTCTTTGAGGCGCTAGTCATCGTCATCACTGCACGTCATAGGTCATTTCTAAATGGCGAAGTTTTGAAAATATTTCGGGAGTAATGCACTAAAATCCGAATTTGGCGCTTATTCCCCACAATTTAGCAGTTTAATTAACAATATGACGTTAAAAGTAAAGACCCTTGTGCATGTGCTCTAAACGTCATAAGCCCGATTTATGGAGTTTGCTGATGCAAAATTGGTTTTTTTAACTGGACGAGCCATTTTTTTATTATAGCTTAGTTATTGTCGTAGAAAGCCAGCCCATGGGGTCGCCCAAGCAATTGAACAGGGCAGACTTTCTCATTGTTCTTAATACAAATAAGGACATGTTGATGATCGTCAGCGTAAATTTGATTTAAATGGGAGTAAAAATTTCGAGGCCAGATTAGCCTCAGTATTCCTCACCCAGAATCATGTTTACACTCTCAACATAATATTTTCCTGCCGAGGAGGAATATCTCCTCATGTAGGAGATGCTGCCGATACTCTAAAATGTCTGCTCTTTTAGAAAGCAGTCTGATCTTTGTTTTTGACAAATACTTAATCCAGAAATTTTAAGGTGGAGAAAGACTCTGTTTACACAGCTTGATGATGGCCCTCACACATACTTTTCATGACCCCTCTCTGTTTCTATTATGCTGTAATAAGTCGCCGTCAGTAAAGTGAATAGGTCCCACCAATCGCGTTCAACGAGGAATTGGTCGTTGTACCCGCCTGACTATAGAATACTTTAAACGAATTGTTGTACTTATTCACCGCTGGGCTTGAAGAAATTCATCCTTAATGGAACTGATCTCAAGTCATCTCCACCGTGATCGTTCAATGAAGAGCTCGAATAGTGAAAGAGCTTGTTATCTTCCTGTGGTATGAAGGAAGCAAGCGATGGTTGAAAGACAAATTCGAAGATATGACTGAAGATATGACTTCTCATATATGTATCTCTAAAAAATATCTTTGTGGATTATACAGCGATAAAAACCCACTATATGGAGCTACGGCATTGAGACTTTGGCATTCTGATACCTTACTGGACAAAATTTGTACGCTGATTTAAATTTCTCGTCCCAATTGTTGGTTGCTATTGCAATTTCTGTTAAGACCGACAAGTGCTTATGTCAATTTTGCTTCGCCGAAAACTTTCCGAAGCAGAGTTTTTTGAACCAGTTCCTTGGCACATCCACAATGGACAGCGAATATATTTGGTTGGCAGAAATCATTAGCTAATCCTGTTTGGGAACAACTGCTTGCCCGCTGTCCTTCACGTGTGTTCGAAATCTACCGGGCGTTTGGTTTTTAATTCCGTCAAAATTCATCTATTGATACTCCTGTACGCGTCGCGTGTTTAAGCGGAGCTTCTGACAGATATTTGATCAGATAAATCCGTTTATGGAAAGGATAAGTGTACATCCAGAATCTGGAGCTTTCCAGAAACAGATTAGCGGCCAAACCCTTTTTTTGGGAAGATGCCAAGATGTCCATTTGGAGTTTAACGTTGAAAATAGGGTTTGATCAGATAAATACTCCATACATTTTTTAGTCAATCTGAACTTATTGTTTTTGTTTGCGAAGACCCATGACACATGAATCGGCAGCAATTCAGATATTCCAAAAGCGGTGTTAAAAGCTAAAAAGGCAGAATAACCAAGCTTTCCTCTTCCAAAAATGCTTGACGGGTACGGATTTTCACTAAAAAATGCCTCCCACGGCCTGCTGTCGAGCACTATGAATGCATTGTCATTCTTTTCTGCCACTCAAAATTTCTTCTCATGTTAAAATCACCTTTTTCTTGGATTTTTGGGCAGAATGACTGAGGATATTGAACGTTTCTCCTTCCTTGGTTCTAAAGCGGAACAAGACTTCTAACTTCGATTAAACTAGCTAAGAACCAGCTGAGAATTTCGTCTTCTGGGTCGAGGGGCAACATCAACTCACAACGGTTAGTCCAAATATACGTGGCGACTTGGGCTTATGAAGGTGGAGAACCAGCTTATACTAATCTTGACAGGCAGCTCACCAAATGCCAGTCATAGTCTTGGCAGCATAGATGGTAATCTGATAGCATTCTCCTTATTGAGTCTAGTCGTATGCCGTTTGAGAACCAAGAATTGGGGCTTGAAAACTTTCTAACCGTTTTGGGAATATCAATCAGTACGCTAAAGATCTAATCTGATAAGTGCGGCTTTGAAATGACATCGCTAAACTCCAAGCGACTGATTTTGAAACCATCTAGAGATCCGAGGCATATTTGATTCCGCTTTTCGATGAGAATTTGGCATTTTGCGGAAGAGGAAACAATACTTTGCGATGGTGGATACAGGCAATGTGGTCCCCTTCTCGGAAAACCCTTTTTGGTGGAACACTCTAGCTGATCCGGCCGAGAGTCACCATATATAGCGTGGCTTCTCATCCCCTTCGCCGGCCAAACAGTCGCATTCTTTAACAGTGAAAGCTTTCACCGACCATGTATTCTTTCATTTTACTAGCTTTCGCTGCTCTTGTAAGAGCTCAAGACGATCCTTACGCATCCTATCCTTCAGTTGCTCAGACCGCTAGCATCAATGGATTTGCCGATCCTATTCTTTCTGCTCTACCTGCTTGTGCTACCGATTGTGTCATAGACTCTAGCACATCCAACACTCCTTGTCCTTATTGGGATACTGGATGTCTCTGTTTCATGCCCCAGTTCGGTGGCACTATTGGTGAATGTTTCGCTACTGCTTGTACTGGTTCAGATGTTGCCCAGGCTACATCCGCTGCATACTCGTTATGCTCGAGCGTTGGAGCAAACACATGGATCATTCCGGCCTCTGTTTCCACCGAGCTGAGTGCTGCTGCTGCTGCTCAAGCCACTACTACATCTGACTCGTCAACCTCAACAACCTCTGCTGCTGCCCAAGCCACCACTACGTCCGACTCGTCGACTTCAACAACTTCTGCTGCTGCTACAACTTCTACTACGTCCGACTCATCGAGTTCGTCTACAGCTTCTGCTACTGGAACTACTACATCTGATGATCCTTACGCATCCTATCCTTCAGTTGCTCAGACCGCTAGCATCAATGGATTTGCCGACCCTATTCTTTCTGCTCTGCCTGCTTGTGCCAGTGAATGTGTCATTGACTCTAGCACGTCCAACACCCCTTGTCCTTATTGGGATACTGGATGTCTTTGTGTCATGTCTCAATTTGCTGGTACTATTGGTGAATGTTTTGCTAGTGCATGCACTGGTTCAGATGTTGCTCAGGCTACGT
>JAJMFB010000094.1:0-19745 GCA_030574495.1 Trigonopsis cantarellii | reverse complement strand
AGACACAAACTAGAAAGGGAAACAAAAATCTATATGTACATGTTCTTGTAGGGCTATTAATCTATTTTTTAAAGGAGCCCGCTCAATGTAAGTGCTTCCAAAAATCCCGCCAGATCGTCACATCGTATTTCAACAATAGAACTATCAAAACTGTCAATCCTTACCCGGGATCTGGTTTCCTGTGCAACCTGTTGGAAAGCCACTCCAAAAGCATTTTTGCCAGAAGTGCTGGTGCTTTCAGCGTTCACGCGAGCTTCATCTTCACCTCCTGCTAACCACGCCGCCGATGGTACCATACCGACTACGAGGTACGTATCGGCGCTAGGGTCCATCGATGCCACAACCAAGGGCAATGACAGGGAGTCTATCTCGGCGCAGCCATCATTAATCCAGCTAGCCAAATGCATCAAGGCAATAGGATTGGTGAACACTTCCAAATCGGGACCATCTTTGATAACAGCAAGACGAAAGACTCGCAATTTTCGTATCTGCCTCCGTTCAAACAACACTGTTCCAGTCCTTACTACAGCTCTTTGAAGCTCGAAAGCTCTCTGTAAGCCCTTCTGTAACAGTTGAAAACTGCCGAAACAGGAAAGGTGTTGGTTAGCGTTTTCGAAAAAAAAGTGAGAAAATGAACAGTGGTATATATACACACCTGTCTAGCGCATCCCAGCCAACCCAGAAGTTCTCAACCCATTGGCTGTACTTTGAGTCTCTTATTATATGATCTTCATCTCCGTTCTCCTCATCATGTGTCGAAGCATTTTTCTTGATCTCCCCAAGTTTTTGGAAAGGCCCATGTTCTAGAAGTGCTCCTAACGCTTGAGCACAGTCATCAGCAGCTAAGAGCCCCTGGAATCCAAATCGTCTTACAAGGCTTGGCCGAATCAGTTCATCAATGCCGTACACTTCAACAACAGATTCGAATCTTTTTTTGAGATCACGTTTAATCTTGACGTCCATGTGCGTCCACTTTTGTTTGGCCTCCCGTAGGGAAATTCCCATTTTTGCCAGCATCTTGTGAAGCCTTTTTTTGCCATCCTCTGACCAAAGCATCATGCGCGTGCATAAATAAGTTGAATGTATAGAGCTTTCATATAAACTCCAATGTCTCAATAGAAAGAGCCGATAGTCGAGCTCCTCGTGTATGGAATAATCATCCGCAATGTTGGTGTTACCATTAGTTTGTGGATTTAGCCTCTCAGCTTCATCTCGGAAAAGTGGATACAATTTCTGACAAGTTTCCGGACAGATGGCTTCAAGAGATGCTGTGCCGACAATAGCAAGCCAAAGACTATCATTAGATGTTTCTCCGAGTGTCGATATTAGGGTGTAGAGCTGAGAAGATACTGAACTGGCAATAGAATGCCCATTCGCGTAATATTCATTGATGGTCTTCTGGTACTTTTGATAAAGCTTTTTATCTGCTCGTCTTTTCCGTTGATTATTCCGCAAGGTTAACTGTTCTGATGAAGGAGGACGTTTGCGCTTGCGACCTTCTTCTGACAAACCATCATTATCATCGTCATTATCCTGATCCGTGGCATTGTCGTCATCAGTATCATTATCTTGGTCGCTATCGTCGTCGATTCCATTCTCTTCACCATCGTCATCGTCTGCTTCGTCATCCTCGTCACTGGATATCTCGCCCATTTGATGAAGCCCAACGAATGCATCCTGCTGGTCTTTGAGATCACTCTCTATTAATTCGTTGTCGAAACAGATGACGTCGGAACTGCCTAGAAGGTTCTCCAAATTCCATGGTCGGTGACTGTCAAATATATATATTTTGCGTCCGTTCAAACCCATCTCTTCCTGACTTTGTTCCTCTGAGCCGAAGTATGTCTCAAGATCTACCAGGGCGCCACATCCTAACATGACAATATTGGTTACTTCATCCGATAAGGACTGGTACACCTGTCGAAGTTCAGAATAGCCCGCGACAGGTGAAATTTTGTGTGGAATAAGGTCTCGCTTGCATAATCGGGAAAATAATCTACTAGCACACAATGCATCGATGTCCAAGCAAGATACTATGATCACTAGCTTACACGCCGAATGCGAGACTGAAGATGCATGGATCTGTGCATAAGTCTCCTCAAATTTGTCGGTCGTGACGTACATGACATGAAGAAAGAGCGCCTAAACAAACACCTTTCCACCGCTTCCCTACCCACTGGCTGTAAGAACTAGCGACAACTCGGTAGGTCTCTGCTTTCTAAGTCTTTTCTGTGGGAGATGGAATACTGTTCACCTTGAGTCGAGACGCGTTTTTTTCGTTTTCGCGATTTCGAACTAGCCGCATCGAAAGCACGTGACACTATTTTTTCAGAATTCGAGACTTGATAGTATTCGAGATCGCGAGGAACAGTCAGAAGATTCCAAGCTGGTTGTAACTACGGGATGGTCATCTGGTGCCGATACTTTTAAACGAGGTACGATTATATACGTAGTCGCTAGCGATTCGATTTTGACCCACGTAGCCACTAAATTTATGAATTTTCATGATATTATTAAACCATTTTTATGCAAAACAAAACAAGATCTTATCATTCAAGTGTCTTTTTCTTACATCAATACCATAACCTCCAAGTAAAGGCAAAAATTCTAGTACTTTCAAAGAACTTTTATAAGAAAAAAAAAAGGAGGAAAAGAAAATTCAAAGAAATGGAAAAGATTTTCATCTCATTTTTATCTGAATTCTTCAATAAATCTATACCAATTGGATCATGCAGTAACTTCTCCCTTTGCAGAGTCAGTGATAGCATCTTGCGCCTTGTCCTTTTCTTTGTCGCCGGCTTCCAACTTTTCCAAAGCAGCTTTTGCTTGGGCGATATTCTCCTTTGTTTGACGGTCTTGGTTTTCCTTGTACCATTTGATTTTATCCTCGAGCTCTTTGACGACAGTAGGGACTCCTTCCTTATTGAGAGGTGGAGAAATCTTCAATTTTCCGAGATCTTCGAGGATATCATAGCCCATAACGAGTTTGTCCTGGTTTGCGGCAGTCTTTTTCTTGGTGTTCTTTTTCACCGGTGCAAACAAGGGTTCTTCCTCGCGCTTGAAGACTTTCATTCCTTCAGGGGCACTGGTAGTTGCAGGGCCTGAAATAGCATTAGCAGAGACAGTTCCGGGAGGGAGAGGCTTTTCACCACGGTTGAAGAACGAGATCAAGTTCTCTGCAGTGTTGATTTCCGTAGCGTACGCAGGAGTTGCTGCTTCCTCAAGCTTTTCAGCAGCGAACCGTTTGCGCTTCTCGGATTCTCTGGCCTTCTTCTCTGCTTTGTATTGCTCTTGCTTTCGCTTCTGTTCTTGACGAACAAAATCATCATAAGCGTTTTTCTTTGAGTAATAGGTGTCTCGGAGCTCCTTGCGAGATTGAAAGATTTCATCACGCTCCTTTTGAAGTTTGTCAAGCTCTTCTCTGATTTTACTGCGTTGATCATAAGTCTTTTTATTTTCCGCTCGGAGAGAATCAAGCTCGGCTGTAATTTCCTTGAACCGGGCATTATTTTCAGCGGTGTCTTTGTCATCCACCTTCTTTCGAAGTTCAGCAACTTGCTGTCGCTCCTGATCGATAGCCTCTTGAGCTTCAGCAAAAGTTCCGAAACTACGCTTTGCTTTTTTAAGCGAGGATATTTCGTTGAGAGTTTTTTTCTCTTCCACCAACTTTAAAGATCCAGATTCAACCTGGCTTTCCAAAGATTGAATATGACGATCGAGATCAGCCACGTTCTTAAACCCGATACGTGATTTAGCAGCTTGAAGGTCTTTGATTTTTTTCTGCACTTGATCATCAGCTCTCTGAATTTCTTCAAAAACCTTCTTCTTGGAATTACGAGATTCATTTTGCTTGGCTATAAGAGACTTGAGCTCCTTTTGCAGTTCAGCCTGGCGATCATTAGAACCAGTAGTTCCCTTAGCCTGACCGGCGGGGCTAAGCTTCTGTCTCGTAAGCTTCTGCTCATTTTGCACTTTTTCAAGCTTCTCTGTCAGATCAGCATCCTGTTTCTTGAATTCTGCTTGATCAGGCCTTTCCGGTCGGGGAGTCTTGTCGCCGGCCATTTTTTTGTGGAGGTTTTCAAGGTTTAGTCGCGATTAAATTTTTCCCTCCTGTCATTTAAAGTTGGTGGGAGACGACAACCCAAAAACAAACCACAGGACTAACAAACAGCAAGGAGCTGTACTGTAGAGTCTGCATTTGTAGGAAACAAGCCAATACATTCTCTAGAAGATGGTCAATAGTAAGATTGGACTAAGGGCAAGTATTCCTGCCGGGGATTATCATCTTGTCGGCCCTTCCTTTGTGTAGAGTGTAATTTTAGTCAGTGGGCTCTCGTTGGAAGAACCCCTCTAACATAAAAATGAATTATTCTAAGGTAACAAACAAACATACTGTAGATCAGTACAAACTAGGTTTAGAACTACTAGCGATTTGTTGAGTCATCGAATGTCAAACGCAGACTATTCGATGACTCAGAAGAAATAGACAAACAGTGATCACTAAACTGAACTCATCAAAGCCGGCGGAATAATATTGTTTTTTCCAACATAATGGCAAACTACCGAGTAATTTTAAGCACCTAGTGCAGGCTGTGGTGGGGGAAGGGGAGGTGGGGAAGGGAATAATCTTTTAGATGTTCAACTCATCGAATCTTTTACAGAATCGGCCATTTTTCTTTTCAGTTCTCGTGACTTTAGCCGTTGCTAAAGACGTATTGGAAAAGATTTGCCATAACCTGGGTGGAGATAGGGTAATAGGAGAGAGGCGTGGTCACGATAAATTAGACCAGAAAGTCTAAGATGAGAATGATCGTCGTCGCGGCTTGGCATTCTCCAATGACAGGAGCTTTAGATTAAAGACGATAGTCCCTAATGACTGCTTATCGAAGGATACGGCTGGAGTCTTCTAAAGATTGGCTCGATCAACCCGAAAGATATCTGTGATTACCAGACTTTCATCGATAGCTAATCTAACAGACCAATCAGAACCACAAAGTCTAAAATCCCCCAAAAAGATAAGTCTATACCCCCTTTGTAGCGTTGGGACTCTTGCCTGCTTATCAGAGACATGCACCAGGCGCGGCTACCCTATTTGGGTTTAGCGCTTTTTGAGTTCGATAAGCGTAACGGAGCCTTCAGCCAACTACATGTCAGCCCTCTTTTTACCTGTTTTTACCTATAAGGATAGCCGCGATCAAAATGGGACTTAGCGTCGTTATCGTAGCCAAACCTTCTTTCTTGTTCTTATCGTGGAGTTTCAACGATATATGAAGTCACATGGAGTATACCCTTAGTGCAATTCCGATTTATACATATATACCCTTGTATTCCTGGTGAGAGATTGATCAAGAAACAGCAGATTCCTGAGAAGACATGATTTGGTTTCCAGAAAACGATCTTCATACCCATGATGGGGTTGCAATCCCTGGTACAGTCCATATTGTTGATTTGGATCACCACATGCATGTAGAGCATGGGAAAAAGAAGGATATTGTGCTTGTTCCTCAGCCAAGTGATCATCCAGATGACCCATTGAATTGGAAGACGTGGCGGAAACACCTCACTCTTTTCTGGGCCCTGTGGTACGTCTTTGCCATTGCTGTTTTAGCAGCTGTCCCAGCTATTGGATATCCTTCTTATGCAAAGGAGCTCGGAATCTCCGAAGACAATTTGATCAGCGGTACTGGTTATCTGTTTCTCTTCTTTGGTATTGGTTGCATGTTTTGGCAACCATTTGCTCTAAACTTTGGTCGCAGACCAGTCTTCCTTTACACTCTGATGGTTTCTGGTATTGCTTGCCCCATATGGATGAACTACGTCCATAATACTGGTGAATACTATGCAAACAGAATTATCTGCGGGTTTTTCGGATCATCTGTCGAGTCATTGGCGGAAGTCGTCATTGCAGACTTATTTTTCGTTCATGAACGTGCGCTTGGTTTAGCATTTTACCTTGCAGCGTTATACTTTGGATCTTATCTTGGTCCCCTTGCTGGATCTTTTGTGAATGGTGGACAAGGTTGGCAATGGATCAATATTTGGGTTGCTATTATCAGTGCCATCGGGGTTGTTGGCACCTTCTTCCTCATGGAGGAATCGATGTTTTACCGAAAGAAAAATGAACGCATGGAAGAAGTAGAAGCAGAAGTCGGAGATTATGATAATCAATATGCTACAAGTCACCGGACATCTCAAGAACAACCTGAAGTGGTTAACACCGGTAGTCACGGTGAAGAGTTATCTGAAGAGACAAACGAGAAGTCCCCCTCACCTTTATCTGATCGGCCAGTGCCTGATGAGAAAGGGCTTGCCACCTCTTCTACGATTGATCAGGAAGAAGCCTCCTACGGAATAGTGGAAGACCAAAGAATCCATTCGACTTCTCCCCGAAAGACCCTTCTCCAAAAGTATCCAATCTTTTTCCACCGCCAGCCCGAGCAAAAGATGGACTTACTCAATGCAATGATTCGTCCTTTCAAAATCTTTGTGTATTTTTTCCCAGTTGTTTGGTCAGGGCTGATTGTCGCCTCAGGTCTTGCTTGGTGGTCAGTGCTTGGAGCGACGGTGGCAACTATTTTAATGGGTGAACCTTACAATTTTGGAACTACTGGACTTGGTCTTATATATATAGCTCCTACAATTACTACGATTGTCTGTTTGTATATTGGGGGTCCATTGAGTGATAAGCTCAGTCTATGGTTGGCAAGAAGGAACAATGGAATTCAAGAGCCAGAATTCAGATTATATATTGGAATAGTTGCTTTATTCTTTGCTCCATTTGGTCTTTGGCTCTATGGGATTGGAGCAGCTCACGGCATTTCATGGGTTGCCCTTGCATTTGGTTATGCATTTGCAACTGTGGGAGTCAATATTGGCGCTTCAGTTCCTTACGCATATGCAATGGATTGTTATCCTCGATTGGCAGGTGATAGTATGGTTGTTATCATCATGGTTCGAAATGTAATTGGAGCATTTGCATTCAACTATGCCATCACCCCATGGATTGCTCGTGATGGGTTGCAGAACACTTTTATCATTTTGGGATTCTTGTCAATTGCCTTTTGGTTATCGTCAATTCCTATGATTATCTATGGCAAAAGATTGCGTCGTTGGTCTGCAAAGAGATACTTGGAATATGCAAAGAACACTTCTCATTAGGAGGGAAGAGGGAAATTATTATTCTTTTTTCAATTCGTTTTTGTCTGTATGTTTTTTTTCTTTAAACTAGTTCTATGTTTTCTCTTGATTGGGCGATATACAATGGCGTTCATGTATTCTCCAAACAGCTGTCCATTGTCAGTTTTAATAAAACAAGTTTTGTTGGTGTAGCTAAGTTCAGAGTACAGTACATCTGTGTAGCATGATTAGATGAATTAATAATTCCTCGGCATGGTCGATCGTTGAAAGGACCAGCTAGTGAGATAAAGATAAATTGACTCAGTGGAACACACTATACCTTAAGTTACTTGTTCTAAAGGCTTACTTAACAGAGAGAGATGAATATTGAAAATTTGTATTTAAATCGTCATTAACCAAAGCTAAAAGGAAGAAGAAAACAAGTACGAGCGACCTAAATCAAAAACACTCAGATATTTCCGTTTTAAAGACATTTATTTAATAGTCGGGAAACAGCAACGGTCTTTTCATCCTCGTTTCTTTGTGCCACAATCTGGATCGACACTGGAGCATCTTTATACCGGTCAGGACCAGTATAGAGGTCATAGTTGAATTTATCATCATCATTCATTGGCTTATAGTCTTTAATTGGTTGATCAAGAGCTGGATCGACGGTAGTGATGGGCATTACAAGGCCAGGATAATCACATAAATTCCACTGAGCAGTGTATCCCCAGTACTTTGCATTTTTAAGAGGAGGAGCGCATCCTGGTCCAACGGGACATAGGAGAACATCGATGCCACTCTCATTCCAGTGTTTGAGATAGGCAGCCTTGTATTCATCACGCTCGGTGATCTGGTGCCAATACTGTTCAATAGTTCGATCCTTCATATTGGGACGAGATAGAATCCATTGAGTCAAATCACATTGAGGCTCGCCAACATCGGCCATTGCTTTCTTGACGTCCTTTGCCCCATTGGGGTAGTACAATGAGCAAATGATCTCCCAAGCTTTATCCTGTTTGTAGGGTTTGAAATCAACAACTTCAACTGAGTATCCCAATTTCCCTGCCTTGGTTTGAAGCGCTGATGCTGCCTCTTTGATTGCTCGAACCACTGGGGGATGGGGCATAACAACACCGTCACAAGTCATAACCCCGATCTTGATCTCGTTGGTAGGAAACGGGTTCTCGATCCATGGGAGAGGGATGGTGCGGAAATCGAGCAAGTGAGGTTTAGAACCGATTACCACCTTCATAAACAGATCAATCATCTCAATAGATCGAGTCATGGGTCCAATGACGGGAACGACTGATTCAAAGTTCCCGTGCAAGACGTGGAACCAAAATGAAGCAGGAACACGGTGACTTGAGGGCCGCAGACCGTAAATTCCATTGTTTGCAGCAGGAGCTCTGATTGAACCACCGATATCAGTGCCAAGACCAAGAGGACTACCGTGGAGACCAATGAGTGCTCCTTCACCGCCAGATGATCCACCACAGGTGAGGTTGCGATTAAAAGGATTAACCGTAGTACCCATTAAGATTGTCTCGGTCTCCAGATGCATAAGTGACTGAGGCTGGGTGGTCCGTACAAATGGGATACATCCGCTGTTGGTAAGGATGTTCAAAAGGAGATTATCTTCGGTAGCTTCGTAGTCGACATATTTAGCAAACCCAGTATTGCATAATTTTCCCTTCATATGAACATGTTCCTTGACAGATAGGGGAATACCGTGAAGAGGACCAACGGTCTTTCCGGTTGTCTCGAGTGTCTGGTCCAACTTTTCAGCACTGGCAATAGCTTCATCCCATAACAGCTCGGTAACACAATTGACCAGCAATTGTGCCAAAGCAGCTCGTCGAAGATAAGCCTTGACAACAGTGACAGAGGAGAGTTCCTTTGAGGCAATCTTGGTAGCAAGTACCATGGGATCAAGTTCAGTGATTGTGTATTCCTCGGCGGTCAAGACTTGCTTTGGAATACCAGTGACATTAGTAGGTAATGGACTAGGCAAACCGGGCAGAGGGGGTTGCACTTTTGCCAAAGAATCATCTCGGATTTTTCGAGCCTTTGCAATACTTTGGTCGAGAACTGTATTGGCTGTCATTGTTGCAGGTTTAGAGAACAAAAAAAAAATAATTTACCAAGCGTCTACACTTATTTATAAGCCCTGGCAGAAGGAGGTATCCAATACCATTCCAAGATTTGTTATCGCTTATCCATCATGATGGATTTTTCTCCCTGTGTGCGGTTAACCAAATGTGGTAAACCGCAAAAGCCGCACGATAAGGTTTGGGAAGACTGATAAAGTGACAAGATAAACTCAAGGTTTTGGAGGTCTTTCTTTAATTTGCGGTTATCCTAATTCGGGATAGTCTCATGATGATAAGAGTCATGTCTATCCGTTAGCTTGATTTGTGGTGGGGAGGGAGGGGGAAAGCCGATTTACATTGATGTTGAACGATAAGTTTGTAATCAGATAGTTCCTATGCGTTAGACTAGCACAGGTTAGCGACGCTTATTCTATCAAAGACAAAGAATATGTTACATTTTTAGATAACGTGAGGTTTTATTTTAATAAAGGAAAAAAGAATTGAGCGCCATGAAAGTAAAACTCCGCAAAAAAAGGAAAAAAAAATCATAGAAAAATTAGAGGGGTTCAAGTTTGGAGGATGTTGCCATTCTAGGGCAATTATCGATTTTGGTCCATTGAAGAGACAAATAGGCAATTGCTTGTTGGGCGGATCTCTTGCGTACTGAATTGAGGATATTCTCGCAGATTTGAATAATATCATGCCTAATTTTCACATCGACTGCAGCTGATCCTAGAATGAGGAGAGGCCAGTCAAGCAACCAGTCCAAGTCCTTTCCTGGTGAGAGATGCTTTAATGCCCGTATAGACTCTGCTACAAGTAACTGAGTTTTGTAGTCAAAAATGTAATCCATCTTCCCCTTGCTCAATAACTTTGAAGCAAAGATTAACGCGGTATTTCGGTATACAGTATACACTTGCTGGAATATATCTGAAGCGATGACTCCAGTTTTGGACACGACAATGTCGGTTTTGACAAGCTGGTCTATTATTTCCATAATCCTATCGATATGGGTTTGTTGCAACTCTGCAAGACCTTGAAAAACCGCCATTTCGGCTAGGTACCGAATAACATGATGGGTTGGACCTAAAATTGGTGAATGTAACCAGAATTCGTCTCCGTATACTTGATCAATAACATCTGTTTTCAAATAGTTAAATAGATACTGGTGTTGAGCGAGATCTGAACCGAATTTTCGAATCATTGTTGCCAACATAACTGTATGGTAAATATAAGACTCAGTCCAGAGAATTTCGGCGTATTCTTGAGAGGAGGGGAAATCTTGGCCATCGCGCAACCGCCATTGCTGAATGATATGAGGTACCAATCTTGTATACTGCCATGAGTGAATATTCAACTCCCCATCGAATATTTCAAACAAATAAAGGAGACAGATGGTTCCAAAGATATAACCTTCGTTTCCAGTCAGGTTGCCGTGGACAATATCACTTTTGATCTGGTCAGCTCCATGATTGAATAGAATCACAGCTTGATTTATCAAATCTTGATTATTGAGTTCCCGGTATCGGAACAAGACGCCATAGGCGAGGAATACTTCCATAGAGGGGGCATAACAATGAGCATATGGGATCAAATGGCGGTAAAGGGAAAACTTGGATGGGGTGTAGGAAAGCATGAGGGTAGGAACAACCTCGTCAACAAATGTACAGAGATGTTCACGAGACCTTATTCGCAATCGTCCGTAGATTTCTTCCCGGTAAGAAATGCTCAATTTATAAAGGATCCGGTCGAATTCGCTTGATGTTTTAAAGTTGAGTAAATCCTGTCGTCGTGAAGCTTGAGCTTTTGACACCCATTTATCTACATCACTGTCGGGTTTATTAGTATTGTCGTGGTTTCGGTCTTTTCCCGTAGCAGATGATTTACACCCCAAGGGCGACTCCTGGGGCTGACAAACCTCTTGATAATCATCGCGATGGGCGACTTTGATGGGGTTGTAAGATTGCAACAGGAGATTGTTCAAGGCTGAGATGGAATCAAATTCTTGAGAAGAGTCTTCTGGCTGGGGGTCAGGATGATGAGCCCGAAGCAAACTTTCAAAGGAACAAGAAGGAAGAAAGGGCAGTGGAGTCTCATGGTAGGATTGAGTCACTGAATTGCCACGGGAGACGGTCAAGCTTGTTTCTGTCTCTGGGTGTTGTTCCACCCGTGGTATTTTATGAGGAGGCTCTGGAGTAGGGATTTGCTGCTGCTGCTGCTGCTGCTGAACTTGTTGAGGCCACTTGCATTCAAGCTTGCCTCTTAGACACAGGTCGCAGATGGGTTTACGCTCGGAGCATTTCTTTTTGCGAGCTCGGCAAGTGAGGCAGCCAGTTTTGACTCTCTTTTTCGGGGGTGCTAAATTAAATGACCGAAATTGAACTTGCTTGTTGTTGCTATTATTTTCGTTTCTTTCATCTTTGTCGGGATTAACAATTCCAAATGTCATTGTCGTAAGGCATAATAATAATAATAGTCATGGGTATCATCATATGGGGGGGGTCGAGAACCCTTTGTTGTTGTTATTATATACTAAGGAAAGATGTACTGAACTTTGATTGCGGAGTCTTGGGAGATAAGCGTTTACTCCCAACGTGACTAACTACCTCCCTACCTAAGTACTCTACTAACAACAACAAGGTATACCCCCCTCTCTAAAAAGGTGTTTTTTTCATTACATTATCAGCAAATACTAGTGGCATTCACAGTTTAAAGGGGGTTTTCGGAGGGCCCGATGAATTTAAATACTATCTGTTTGTTGGTACTTCTTTGAGGAAGCAGTTGTTGTCTGAAGATTTGGTTTAATTCATAACACCTTTTTAGAAGTAGCGTAGTGAAAATTTTTTGACTTGCATTAAATATTTTATGACTACTCAATGAATGTAATTTTTTTTTCCTTTGTTCCGTTGTCAATGAACAATAAGATGGGTTAGTGCAGGTGGTGGTGGTGGTGGTGAGTGAGGGAGTGTGAGCAACGCGTTTCCACAGCAACAGAATGGGATGTTTGAACCAATCATTGCAAGAAATCCCCCATCAATCCCGGGACACGGAGGTTTTTGGAAGCAGAAAAACACTCTGTGAGAGAATATAATCTCAAAAAAAAAAAGACCACTGAAAACCACAAACAGAAAGTCAGGATGTTTGCTCTCAGATGTGCTCGGCCGGCTGCTGTTGCCTTGAGTGCCAATGCATCACGGGCAGCAGCCAGGAGTCAGCAGGCCAATGGTTACGCTACCCTTCGTGAAATCGAGGGACGTCTCAAGTCAATCAAGAATATTGAAAAGATCACCAAGACAATGAAGATTGTTGCTTCGACCAAACTTGGCAAAGCCCAGCGAGCTATGGAAGAGACCCGAATCTATGGGGAAACTGCTGATGATGTATATCAAAAGGCAGACACCAGCAAAGCAGCTGCCGAAGAAGTGGAAATCACTGAAGAGACTGGCACAGCTACTAAGCTTGTGATTGTGTCGTCCTCTGATAAAGGGCTCTGTGGTGGAATCCACTCTCAGCTGTCCAAGCGAGTCAAGAATCAGGCCAATGAGGGAGACAAGTTTGATCTTGCAGTTATTGGTGACAAGGCCCGAACCCAACTCCAACGAGCTCTTCCTGAATCTTTGAAATTGTCATATAGCGGGATTGGCAAAGAGGTGCCGACATTTGCCGAAGCTCAAGCTATTACTGACGATATTCTCAATGCGGGGGGAAGAAAGTACAAGCAAATTGAAATTGTCTTTAACAAATTCAAGACGTCGATTTCGTTTGAGACCTCGTCCACTACAGTGTACACCCCTGAAGTATTTGCCAAATCTCCAGGGTTTGCAAAGTATGAGATTGAGGATGAAGTTCTCAGCGATCTATTTGAATTCAACCTTGCCAACATTGTATACTGGGCGCTTGTCGAGGGACATGCTTGCGAGATTTCGGCCCGACGATCAGCTATGGACAATGCCTCCAAGAATGCTGGAGATATGATTTCCAGGTATTCCATTCTCTACAATCGGACCCGACAGGCAGTTATTACTAACGAATTGGTTGATATTATCACTGGTGCTTCTTCGCTCGAGTAAGGAGAGTAGTTATTCTATTTTCGTTTTAAAAATAATGAATAAAATACAGTCTATAAATTATGTATATCGTAGTACTACTACATTTCACCGCATTCTGTTATGGTTACTTCATTTGGATAGGGCATATCATTAGCACCGGTAGGGACATGTTCAATTCTGCGTACAATGTCTTGGCCTTGAGGTTTTAAGTTAGTTTTTTCTTGCATATTTGTGGTTTTGTGAGTCTTTTTTTACCTTCGATTACTTTGCCAAACACAGTGTGTTTCTTGTCGAGGTGGGGCAACCCAGTGCATGCAATAAAGAACTGACACCCGTTTGTATCAGGACCAGAGTTAGCCATTGATACCGAAAAGGGTTCATCTACACACAAAGTTAGAGCAACAGCCACCAAAGGTATACCGAGTAAATGTCAATTCAACTTACGAGGGAACTTGAACCCTTCGTCAGGAAAGGTATTTGACCCGTAGATTGACATTGATCCTGTCCCATCCCCCTTGACAAAGTCTCCTCCTTGTATCTGTTATTATCATTATTGATTAGAGTTTGACAGGGCAAAGGATGCATATGTCATAAAAATAGATTACCATGAAATTACGGATAACTCTGTGGAATTTACTCTTCTTGTAACTAGAACCCAGTCAGTCAGTCAGCCACACCAAAACCCCCTTGTAGCAGCAGTAGTTAATTACCCCTGAGGGACAGTATTCAACTTGTATTCCCCCGTGCAGAATTGACGAAAGTTTTCACATGTCTTTGGTAGAGCATCTGCAAACAGGAGAATCTTGATCCTGCCCTGTGATACAGCTGAGATGATAAAAAAGATTAGACAAGAGTAGGAATAAGGGAGATAAATATTAACACCAAACTGACGCCCTAAGCTAACCTATCAAGAAAGAAATAAATAAAAAAAAATACACAGCTTTGTTAATCATCTATTACATATGTCTGCGGTATTTAAAATCAAATCAAAACGATCCGTACATCCATAAACACAACAGGATTGCCATTGGGCCCTGCTCCTTGGATGGAACTTGACATGATTTTTTCTTCCGTTTTTGCTCCCCTTCTCTCTGGGTTTGGTGGCGGTGGTGGTGTTGTTGGTGTTGTTTTGTGGCTGTCGTCGTCGTCGTTGCCAAGATTGTGGGTGTGAAATTTCCCCTCCATCTTCAGCCACAATCTCCTCATCATACCCTCCATTCATCACCACCACCTCCACCAAACCCGCCCTTTTCCAACCCAGATCCACCAAAGAAAAAAACTACACAGCATATGGATCCTACAAGTAGTAGTAGTAGTAGTACGGCCACGACGGCAACTGCTACCCCGTCAGCAACGGCTGCGTCCTCCTCCTCGGGTGGTGGATCGTCATCACCAATGCTCTTCTTTATTGCTCTTGGAGTAGGAGTGGCATTTGCAAATTTATGGTATGTATTATGTCCAATCACAGTAAAGGATACTAACATAATACTATCTTAGGATCATTCTGGGAGTCAAGTACTTCTATCGTCGGAATCGGCGAAATCGACTTGCCGCCGCTGGTGGAGCAGGAGGATTGAATAATCAGCAGGATGCAAGTGATAATAACCCAGACTACGACCTTACAATGCTGGGATTTCTTCCAATGGCGGCAAGGGCCGAAGCTAGAAGTCGAAGGAGGCGTCGGAGACGACAGAAAAAGTTAATGACCATGGATGAGCTGGATAGTCGATTCCCAATAGAAAAGTACAAGACTTGGAGACTGGAAAGAGATAATCGGGAAGTAGATAACCATGATCTCTCTCTTAATCAAGAGATGAGTAACAATTCAATGGACAAATCATCTATACGGATTACAGAATCAATAGATGAACTTGATGGAGTGGTATCTGAATCCAGTACAAAGAATCAACTCCAACCAATAACAACACTAGTCTTACCCGATGATGAAACCACCCATGAAAAGACAACAGAGGAAGAGGAGGATCATGTTGTGATGGATGTTCCACGCCATTTAAAGGAGGATACCTTGAATGGCGATGTGTGTGCGATTTGTTTGGATGTTCTTGAAGACGATAATGACGTGCGTGGTCTTGCCTGTGGCCATGTCTTTCATTCTGCATGCATCGACCCATGGTTGACCACCAGGAGGGCATGCTGTCCATTATGTAAACATGACTACTTTTCTCCTAACAACAACAATAATAATAATAGTGGTGGGAATAATAATAATAACTTGGATGATATTGATGAAGATGTCGAGGAAGCTTCACGGGCGGTACTAAGAGATTATGCCACTGGGACATCCTCACCGAGTTATTTTACCATTTCACCCAGGACAGCAATACCGCGAGACAACAATAACAATAATAATAATACAACAACAACAGCAACAACAACAAGTGAGGCTACTCCGTCGTCGCCAGGAGAATCAGGAGTTCAACAGCCGCCCCCAAGTTATCGAACAATCCATCCATTACATAGTCGATCGGCCAATTCCGTATATAGACCCACCAGGAGTTTATTTGTACCTCGGTTGGGTAGGTCGACGAGTTCTAATAATAATGACGACGAGGAGCAGCAGCAGCAGCAGCAGCAGAGGGGATGGAGACCATTTGGTTGGTTCAGTAGGTCGCCTGCTGCTGCGGCATCGACTTCTCCTAATGACATGGCGTGAAGACTTTTTTTTTTTACTTTTTATATTTTTAAATTCATTCCTTTGGCCAATTGTATCAAACACTGTTTTTCCTTTCTGTGGCTCTTTGAGGGAATTTGTGGGGTTTTGTTTTTTTTCTTCTATTGTTTAACTTGGGGGTTTATGGGGGGGGAAACACGGGGTCAGTTGTTTTTTTTTTTGTTTTGCCTTTGCTTTTGCTTTTGCTTTATATGTTAATCTAATAGAAATGAAATTAAAAAAAAAAAAAACAAAACAAACATAAGTCTATTTTTTATCATAGTTCGTCGTGAGAGGAGGAGGTGGTGGAGGAAGAGGAAGAAGAAGAAGAGGAAGAAGAAGAAGAGGAAGAAGAAGAAGAAGACAACTTTCTCTGGTGAGCGGCAATGGCGATTTTGCGTTTATGAGCAATCTGCTTAACGAGACGGTCGAGGTCGGATTGTTTTGCGTGGATCTGGGCGACTTTGACTGGGGAGTCTTGTGAAGGAAGTAAATTCAGGGCATTTGTAGATTGGAGGTAACTTTCGACCGAGTGGATCATTTCAGATAGGGGTGCTAGAGCGGATTGTGGGTTGTTCCACCCGTCTGTTGGGGCGGATAATTGAGACTGCTCGGTTATGGCCTTGTCGAGACATGCCCGAAGATCCGAGATTGCCTTTGGTCTATTTTCCCACTCGTACTGGCGGGTTTTCATGAGACTTGGTAACGACTTCACTTTTTCGATTTGGTGGTGGACTTGTCCCAGCTCGGCTGTGTCTCCATTGCGCTCGAGCCACTCGAATGCGTCCTTGATGGTTTTGCGGAATTGACCCAGTTCTTGCTCGGTGGCATAGTGGAACTGCTCTGGGGCGACGTCGTCCTCCTGCTGCTTAAAATAGTTTTCCTGGTGATAGCATAACTCCTCCAGTTGATTTCTTGCCTCGTCGGTGGCAAGTCTGTCTGCATCCTGCTGGTGGATCTCGTGTAGTTTCTTTCTGCTTGCGAGGATGGAGGATTTACTTTGACATTGAGATGTTTTGAAGTCGATGGTTGTAGATATGTTTCTCTCAAGGGGAATCTTTGATTCCTTTTCCTCTGTAGTTTGTGTTTGTGTTTCTGTCGCTTCATCATCTTGGCTGGTGGTGGTGGTGGTGCTCTTTTTACCGAAGAGTCCACCCAGTAGATTCCCCGACTTTCTATCATTCAAGTCAATGATGTTGCCAGACGGATCGGTGGGGGCCACAAAGACATTTTCAACTCTCGGAATCCCCGTGTAGGGGTCCAACAAGACAGTAGCAAATATACCGACTTCTTTTGCTCCCTCGTGGTGATATTTCTTTATACTGGCTTGAATCTGAGATTGAGAGAGTGTGTAGGTAACAAACGGTACGTCATCATCCCCTTCATATAGAGGCAAAGATTGACTGGGGACAAAGTCATCGATTCGCACCCGTTTACTATCCCCGGGGAATGCATGCATACCAGTAAACACCACCGTCTCGTTGCCAAGCTTGACATCGTATAAGTTGGGACATGATGTATTGAAATGCCGTTGTGTTGGAGGTTTAGTTGACAAGACTGCTTCCAAGGCAGTACCCATGACTGCAGCCTCGTCGGCATTGACATTTTTAGCGATTTTATCTTCTCCCGCGACACGAGCGATCTCTTGCTGAACAAAGGGGACACGGGTGGCGCCCCCAGTGAGAATCACCGAAGTGAGGGAGTGGGAGAATGGCAACAACTTGGTGGAGATCAATTGCTCAAGTGGTTTTGCGACCCTGTCTTTTAGATCCAGACAAATGTCTTGAAACTCCTGCCTTGACACCGAGGACTTGAAGTCGAGGTCCTTGTAAAGAGACTCGATACTTGCTCTAGTATCTTGGTTTGCACTTAGAATGGTTTTTACTCTTTCAGCCTCTTTTAACAATCTTGCAAGGGATCTTGGATCCAGGTTGTTATCGTGGTCGGCAAGTTGATTATTATCACGGAGAAATCGATCCTTGAGTAACGAGACCAGTCTCTGGTTCATGATACTTCCACCCAGGGACTTGTCGTATTCGATCCCGACCACGTCGACGTGGATCTGGTGTTGATTTTCATGGTCCTGGTAAATAGATACCAGAGTGGCGGTGGTAGCCAAACCGCCCATATCATAGATGATGTGGAATTCCGGGTCTGTGGAAAATTGTCGCTTTGACGAGGCAAAGTTGAGGGCCACCGCCAATCCATCCGGCACGAGAAGCAATGGATGCAAATCGGCGATTTCCACTGCATCGACCAAAGCTTGTCTCTGGCGGGCAGTAAAGTAGGCAGATATGGTGAGAGCAGTATTGGAAATGGTACTCGATGGAGCAGACAGAGTTCTTGCAGCCAGAGAAGACGTGTGTCGAAGACTCATTGCGAGGATTTCCTGGACCGTGTAAGACGAGAAAGATGAAGAAATTTCATCGTGGGAGACTAGAAAGGAGGCATTTTCAGGGTTGAACCGGACGCCCGGGTGTTGATCCAAGTAGAAATCAATAATGGAGGGATCGGATTCTCCAAGCAGAGCTTTGACCCCGGAAAAGACATGGTGGGGAGCACGGGAAGCGAGAGCAGACCCGGCAGAACCGTACCTGCGTTCATTTGGTTTTGCAAATGCGACAGCAGCAGGGTCTTTGCGCTTGGAATCCTGGGACAAGACAATCTCAAACGGGGTATTTGGACCGACAACGACTGCTTTTGAATAGTCGTAGCCGAGATCAATGGCCACTATACCAGCAGCGGCAGATACTACTTGTGAGTGGTGCACAACAGCAGCAGCCAGTATCCACACCCAAGCGAGCGGGAGCAGCAGCATCATCATCTGATCTGGATCGAGTTACTTTTGTTATTAACACGCACAGAGAGAATACTAAAGTACCGTCTAACTCACCTTTTCTTCTTTCTTCGTCTAAATAATGATTTCGAGGTTGTTGGGAGGAATGGGTGGGTGTGTGCGTGCGGCGTTGAATTACCCTACCTTGGGAGTGAGTTATAACCGACCTCCTGTTGATTGACCGAGACAGAAGAACAGAGGTAAACAATGCAACAACAGCAGCAGGAGCAGCAGCAAGGACAGGGAGGATTCACAAATGTCAGGAAGAAGATCTTTATTCCGTCGTCATCGTTTGCGAGAAAGTCCAAGAGTACAGTCCACAATGGTAATGGGAATGTTCACTATGTTCAGGACGCAAGAAGAACCCAGTCAGTGACGAGCAACAGCAACAACAACAACAACAACAACCTGTATTACAGTATTGAAAAAGCCCCTGTGGGGAATAACAAGGGGTTGCTTGAACTGCCTGCAGAATTGGTGACAAGACTGTCTCAAGTGGGGATGGAGACCAGAAAAGCAGTCCATAATGGATACAAGACCAAGGACAGTTATTTCTGCCCTCTGAGTCCCTGGCATTCGGTCGGTAGTAGTACTGATGGGAAACCCAACTCCGAGTCCATTGCAAGCGTGCCGTCTCTGGTGAACTCGTTTTCGTCCTCCTCGAGGAAACGTCGTCAAATGGAGGACGACTACTCTGACGACGACGACGATGACGATGTCGACGATATGCTGGATGGATACGATACTCAAGAGGATGAGAATCAGGTTGGGGTGGACGCTGCTGGACAGCAACCGCCGCCACCAGGTTGTAATAATGTTGTTGATGATGATTTTGAAGATGCTGTGTTTCTTGTTCCTCGGGATCAGCTTATGCTAGATTGAGTGGTAGTGGTGGTATCTACATATAATAGTCCAGTTTTCTTTTTTTTTTTTTTTTTTTTTTTTTTTTTTTTTTTTTTTTTTTTTTTTTTTTTTTT
>JAJMFB010000093.1:0-20273 GCA_030574495.1 Trigonopsis cantarellii | reverse complement strand
TGTTGCGTTGGGACAAGAGCACACGTGACTTTAGTGGTCACGGGGTGTGCGGCTTAGGGCTTGCTAATGGTCTATATAAGGACCTGCTCCTTCCCTTTCGCACTTGTCCTCTTAACATTCACTCAATAGAAAATCAGTTGAAAAATAAAAAGAACAAAAGAACTCCCGAACAATGTCTGATCTAAAAGAAACTTCACACCAACTGACAATGAAACAGCCAACCATTGAATCCTTTCGCGATTATTACAACTCGGTCATGGCTATTGTTGAACGCCTTACAAACCTTGATACCAAGGTCATGGATATTTTTGCTGTGTTGATGCTTCGAGGTCTTCATGAAAGACTTCATAATGTTGTATCCCTGATAGCTCAATCTGAACAGGAGTTAACACTAACGGTGATTGCTAAGCGAGTAGAAACGAAACTGGAGATGACTCTTCAGCCATCTGATGGTAAAGAAACAACTGGAAACGCTCTCCATGTACGTCACTCGTCCTTCAGGCCGGCCTATCGTTCTGACCAATGCCGTTACTGTCGTCAGACTGGACACTGGGCCAAAGACTGCCCCTCTGCAAAGAACAACCGTACCAACATTAACTCATCTGCAAAAAGTGGTTCTGGTTCTTCTGCTTCAGCCCATGCTGTAAGTGGTCCGGTCAATAACGACGGCTCTGTCTCTCTTGGTAATCTTTGGCTCTGTGGAAATGACAGCACTTCTGATAACTGGTTTTTCGATGGTGGTGCATCAAAGCATATGTGTAAGGACTCGACTATGATGCGGGACTATTCTTCGTTGTCTAACTCCTATGTCACTGTTGCTAATGGCGAACGTCTCCCGGTTGTTGGTAAAGGGGATGTCCCAGTTCAATTTGCTTCGCCTGATGGTCAAATTATTCAGCGTGTGCTGAAAAATGTCCTCCATGTACCAGGCATTATTAAGAACTTGATCTCAAACCACGAGCTTGCTTCGGTAAATGGTGTGAAAGTAATTGAAGGAAGTCCCGACCTGGATTTAAGGCTCCCGAATGGAACTGAGCTCCCAGCTGGAAAATGGGACCCAGATTATGATGCTTATAGATTCATTGGTGACATTATTGATCCTCACCATGCACATGCCTTTGCTTCGTCTCCTTCTGGCTCTACCGATGTTCTTCATCGTAGATTTGCACACATTGGCCATTCTCAGTTGAATGAATATGTAAAGCAGGGTCTAATTGCTCCGCCTACTGTTAATCGTGTTTGTCCTGCTTGTGCTGAAGGCAAAAGCCATCGGCTGCCCTATGAACGTTCGACATCTAAGCCCCTTCATCCACTACACGAGCTTCATACTGACGTCCTTGGCCCTTTTGATGTTGATTCTGTGAAAATATGATCTTTATGTCTTTGGTCTTTCTACAGCTTATACTCGGGGCAAAGTTAGGCCGAAGCCTCGGGAGTAAAGCTAGGCCGAGGCCGTCGCCGGTGCAATGTCGCGCCGGTGATCGCGGAGCTAAGTCGATTCTAAGGAGCGGTTTTACGGATTTAGTGGTATGTTTAGGGCCGAGCTCGGACTTAATTAGTTTGTTATTTTTATTATATAAGGAGCTCTTTTGCCCACATTATTTTGTATCCATCGAAGAACATATCTTTACTTCCAGCAATAAAAGAAATAAAAGAAACCAACAAAAGAATAATTTGAACTATGTCTGAATATAAAGAATCCTCACAGAGACTATGAGATTCATCAAATGGATGTCAAAACTGCGTTTCTTTATGGTAAACTAGAAGAGGAAATCTATCTTGCGCAGCCTCCAGGGTATGAAGAGGGAAAAGACAAAGTATAGCGATTACGGAGAAGTCTTTACGGATTAAAACAAGCACCAAGGTGTTGGAACACAGTACTTCGAGATTTTCTCACTAAAAATGGTTTTCAACAAAGCAAGGAAGACTATGGTATTTTCAAAAGAGCAAATGGAAATAAAGAATTTCTAGTGATTGTGGTATATGTAGATGATATCCTGATTATTGCTAACACAAAAGAGATACTTGAAAACTTTAAAGGTATGATGAAGAGTCAGTTTAAGATGACAGATATGGGCGAGGCGGGGTACATTCTTGGTATGTCGACAAATAGAGATCGCAAAGCTGGTACTCTGCTACTGAATCAGCCTAAGTACATACATGATGTCTTGGAGAAGTTTAACATGCTTGAGTGTAACGGTACTCGTACTCCGATCGATCCAAACTGGCAAACAAAGGACTATGAAAAGATTGGAATAACGGTTTAGTACCATATCAAAATGCGGTTGGCTGTTTAATCTACCTAGTCACATGTACAGGTTCAGAAATTGCTTACGCCGTCTCTATTGTATCAAGGTTCAACACAAACTTTGAAAAACGACATTGGATGTGTGTCAAAGGTATACTTCGATATTTGAAGGGAACTTCTAATAGAGGACTACTTTTTCGAAGACTACCAGATATGAAATTTGAAGCATACTCTGACGCGGATTGGGCTGGAGACTGTGAGACAAGGAAGTCTATTTCTGGAAGACTTTTGACAATAAATGGATGCCCGATGATTTGGAAATCTAAGCAACAGAAGATCATAACTGACTCTAGTACTTATGCAGAATACATAGCATTAGCTCACACTACGAAAGATACAGTATGGATGCGGAAATTACTGGTTTTTCTTGGTTTTGTATTGCCTGGGCCGACTACGTTGCATGAAGACAATATGCCGGCAATCAAGATTGCTTCAAACCCAGTTTTTCATGAAAGGAGAAAACATTTTGAGGTCAGGTATCACCTTATACGCGAGTTACTGGAAAAGAAAGTTATACGGATTGAACACTTGAGTACAAATGAGATGCTGGCAGATATTATGACAAAAGGCTTACCGGCCCCACGTTTTGAATATCTTCGCAACAAAGTCTGTGGAACTATAGATACCAGATCAAGGGGAGGTGTTGAAATATGATCTGGTTTCTGTATATATTATTTGTGTATACATTATTTGTATATAGAAACCAGATCATATTTCAACATTCAGCTGGCATTGCGGGCACGAAACAAGAGTCTCGTGGAGGACAAGGGCAAAATCAGGGTGCCAAGCATCGTCTTCCAAAAGGGACCGCAAAGCCTGAACAGACGCATGAGCCGCGGTAACGTGTGTAAGTTTCACCAAGTCAGTAAGCTCGATACGGCTAACAACAGGGAACCAAGACTAACTTGCGACGGATATGCAGCCGCCCATCAACCCATTGAAAGTGTCGGCAAACCTGAGAAACAGAGATGGTACCAGGCAAATCCACCCCATCGCGAAGAAATGCAGTGATAGCAGTCAAATCCTTCCCGCTAAGGAGGTCAGGAACCAAAACCAAAGAAGAAGCGGGATCCTCCGCGAGTTCCGCATGGGCCGCAAGGACCTCAACGCGATCAGCAACAAGGTCAGCAGCAGCGGCCGGAAGAGGAACAATGGCATCATTTGGAGCAGCATCGGGCTCGACGACACCCTGCACGCTATCGGGACGACGAGAGAAAACGTCAGTAACAATGTTAGTCTTATCGGGGCGGTAGCGAATCTCAACATCGAAATGCTCGAGGGTTTCAAGAAAGCGGGCGATGCGACGCCCCACATCCTTCTGACTGCGGACATATTTCAAGCTTTCATGGTCAGTGCTCACAATAATCTGACAGCCCTGGATGAGCTTGCGCCAATGGGTTAAACAATGAACAATCGCCAGCAACTCACGCTCTTGCGCCTGTTGGAATATGATGTGATCGAGTATTGGGACTTTGTGTCACGTGAATTGTTTTGTTGTGCTTTGGAACTCTGTATTACGAAGTAGGTTGTATTTTATTTGTTGTATTGGGAGTGGGAGCACGTGACACTAGTTGTCATGAAAACATGGGGCTCGACGGTCTATATAAGCACCTCCTCCTGCCACTTTGCTCCTTTCCACTTAAGTATCACTTGAATAAATTCTGAGTTTGCTTGTCCTTGTGTCCCGTGTTTGAGATCGTATAAGTTACGATAAACAACTTAGAACATGACCGATCCTGAGCCAAGCATGGATACTAGCTCTGAACCTAAGATCTCAAAAGTTGTAGGCAGGTGTTCAATCCGTATAACTTTCCTCTCGATTAATTCGCGTATTACATGATATCTGACAGCAAAATGTTTACTCCTTTCATGAAACACTGGGTTTGAGGCAATCTTGATTGCTGGCATATTGTCCTCATGTAGTACTGCCGGCTTTGACAATATAAACCCCAGAAACGTCAATAATTGTCGTATCCATACTGTATCCTTGGCCGTGTGAGCTAAAGCAATGTGCTCTGCATATGTACTAGAGTCCGCTATGATCTTTTGTTGTTTTGATTTCCAGATCATCGGGCATCCATTTATTGTCAGTAGTCTTCCAGAGATAGACTGCCTTGTCTCACAGTCTCCAGCCCAATCCGCGTCAGAGTATGCTTCAAATTTCATATCCGGTAGTCTTCGAAAAAGTAGTCCTGTATTAGAAGTTCCCTTCAAATATCGAAGTATCCGTTTAACACACATCCAATGTCTTTTTTCAAAATTTGTATTGTATCTGACACTATGGACACAGCGTAAGCAATGTCTGGACGTGTACATGTGACTAAGTAGATCAAACAGCCGACTGCACTTTGATAAGGTACGGATCCACTATTCCAGTCTTTCCCATCGTTTTCATGGTCTTTGTTTTGCCATGTTGGATCAATTGGAGAACGAGTACTGTTACAGTCAAGCATGTTGAACTTCTCCAACACATCATGAATATATTTAGGCTGATTTAGGAGCAGTGTGCCCGTTTTCCGATCTCTCTTTGTCGACATACCAAGAAAATACCCAGCTTCGCCCATATCTATCATCTTAAATTGCATTCTCATCATATCTTTGAACTTCTGAACAACTTCCCTCGTATTTGCTATCACCAATAGATCATCCACATATACCACAGTCACCAAATACTTGCTATTCCCATTGACTCTTTTAAAAATACCATAGTCCTCCATGCTTTGCTGAAAAGCTGAAAACCTTTCTGTGTGAGGAAATCTTTAAGCACTTTATTCCAGCACCTCGGTGCTTGCTTCAATCCATAAAGGCTTCTTCGCAATCGCCATACCTTGTCTTTACCTTCCTCATACCCTGTTGGGCAAGATATATCTCTTCTTCCAGTTTACCATACAGAAAAGCAGTTTTAACATCCATCTGGTGAATTTCGTAGTCTTTCTGCACAGGTAAAGGCAATAGCCGTTCTGATACTCTCAAAATGAACTGTTTGGAGCAAAGATCTCCTCAAAATCTTCCCCCTCTCTTTGCGTAAACCCACGTGCTACCAAGCGAGCCTTGTATCTATTCAGAGTGCCATCGCCATTAAATTTTCGGGCAAACACCCACTTGGATGTTATGACTCGCTTGCCCAAAGGCAGATCCGTTAGTTCCCAAACACGGTTATATTTCAAACTCTGCAGTTCCTCCTCACATGCCTTTTTCCAATGGGGCCATTCCTCGCTCTTTTTGGCTTCATTAAAAGTCTTCGGCTCTGGTGAAAACGATGTAACTGTGGCGAGACTAGTTCGCCCAACTTTCTTTGGAGGTTTATTTACCACGTGATCCTCAGACAATCTGAAAACCAATTGGAGTTGATTGTCTTCTTCGTCTATACTCATCCCATCATCATCATTATTTCCACTAATACTGGCATCTTGAGAAGTGCTGTCACTTGCATACGCTCTTTTGTGTTAATTCGACCGTCGCTAGGTAAAATAAGAGAGGTATCCTGTTTTGGTTGATTAGTGCCGGCTTCTATTCGTTCATAATCTTCGATGGCAACTTCATTACTATCTGTACTGGATTCAGAGATTGAGCGACCTTCTTCTACCACTGGATTCCTTTCATTATATACCCGCCATCTGCTCAACCTATCCACTTCTCGCTGCATTCTGTCTTGTTCTTGTCTTGAGGTTAATTTTGCTCTCTCAATTTTATCTTTTTCTGTTTCAATTCTTCTTCGTTCACTCTCAATTTCTTGTTTCTCCCTGATTACCATATCTTTTCTGCGTCCCTCCTCTATCTGTTCCTTTTCTTTCTCCAACTTTTGCTTTTCTTTTTCAAGAAGTGCTCTTTCTTGCTCCAATTTTTCTCGTTCTTCATCCATATTCGACTGCACATCCATCGACCGCCTAGTAACTACTTGTCTGTTGTCTTCGTTTTCTTCATTTGGACTAACGTCACTTCCTGGTAGTAGTTGGATCTGATCTGCCCCTTCTAGCTGCTTATCATCGCTATCGCGTAACAAATCATCGCTTGAATAGTCGTCTAAATCCATACTATCACGATGATGGTGATTGATCTGACAGTTGGAGGTTACTGTCTTTGGGCGTAAAATTAAGTGATCAGTGGAACTATCTGACACAGGATCATCCAAACTCATTTGATTGTCCACATCTGTCATGTCTAAGTCACTAGCTTGAGGTGTAGGCAAAAGAGGAGTGGTCGGGGAGACAAAGTGTTGAATTACAGCTCGCAGTTTAGATAGTCATAATGTTTATTGTGTCTTTGTGCTCTCTTGTTGTTTGATTATTGTCATTGTTAACACTTGTGCAGGGTAACTCTTTTGTACTGACGCACATGTTTTTTCTTTTTCTTTTCTTCTTCAGAGTTTCTGTTAATACACTACAGACTGAACTAACTCTAAGAAGGTATGTAGCTATAATAAATATAAGAGTTTCTGTTAATACACTACAGACTGAACTAACTCTAAGAAGTAATGTCAGAACCTCAACACAAAGAACCAGGAAGATATCCGCCACCGCTCGTAGGAGGGGTTTTAGTTTGCCGTTCCGAACTATTTATCCAACTAGAAGCCATTTTTGTCTCATCAAAAACTGTTCAATTTGTGGGGTATATAGTGTGCGGCTGTGTGGGGACAATACACCAACAGAGTCAAGTCTGTGGTAGAAGGACCTGCACGTGGTCATGGCTCTACGGCGTGGAAAATCCACAGATGTGGATCAGGAACAGGACCTGATGTGTGGGGAATCTACTTAGTGGATTCTCTACGCACGGGTCAGGACAGTCAGAAGTGGGCACAAGGAATAATGTGCCAGAGAGCGCCATTCGGTCGGGGACGGTACATGGACTGTGTGGGAGACCCCCACACAGGCGGTTAGTTCTGATCAGTTCATCAGGAGGTTGTACCGGAGAGTCAGGTAGTGGGAACCCCCCACGGAGATACACCGAGGCTCTGTTCAACTCCTAATTGCCGGAACGGCGTTAGAAATCATGTTGAACATGTTCCCCCCCACTGACACGGCACTCAGAAATCTGGGGACCACACCCCAAAGAGTGTCGGAAGTTGGAAAAGGCTTTCCGCAATGGAGTGTTAGCATACTGAAGGTTTGCCGAACCAAAGTGGTGCAAAAATAGGCACCAGGAGCAATTAGAGACCTTTCCGGTGACACCACTTGGTATCTCGGAAGAAGGCCCGAGGTAATGTGATTGTTCAGACCTTGGTGGCGGGGCATCTGAAAATCTATTCTTTAGATCCCCTCAAATATATATAGACCGCATAGTTCCCGTGTAATTAGTTTTTCTTTTCAATAAGTCTGCAATAAGATAGTCTTTGGAGAATAAGTTCTTCTCCGGTTTGAATCTAAGTTTTTCAATAAAGAAGTAAGTTCCTTCGGAAGCCTTTGAGCTCATAAATTTTAACAAAAACCACATCTCTTGATACATAAACACGCCCACGCCCATCGGCAGGGCAAAAAATTGTGTAAGCCTTGCTAGTGTCCGAGAACCCAATCATGACACCTTTCTTAGCTCTCGCATTTAACTTTCCAGGACGACGTTCCTTCACGAGATTCACCCAAGCCGTACATCCAAAAATTCGAACATGGTCTAAGTGCGGACGAATACCAGTAAAAAGTTCATAAGGGCTGACATGTTTTCCACTGCGCTTATTTGGCATCCTGTTCCGAACATGATTGGCAAAAGTCCAGGGCTGGGAGATCAAGAAATTTTTTGATGTAGTTTGGGCCTACATCAAAACAGATTTTCTTGATGTAACATCAAAGAGTCTTGATGTACCGCGAATTTCTTGATGTAAGCAATTTTATTTTTATGCACCGATGTTTAAAACATGTAAAATCGCCGCAAATTACGTGTAAATTATGCCGTAGATTATGCATCAAGCCTTTTAACTCTGAACTCTGTCTTGTGCGAGTTGTGTATATTAGATGATCTAGTTAGTCTTTAAATACATTGTTGAGAACAAAGGCTCAATGAAACACACATGTCTGGCATCGTAGCATACTTAGGCAGACCCCCTAATGACGCAGGGGCTCTCTTTGTTCCTTTGTTCATGTCACCTCACATTGTTTCCATTGCGTTCTCAACATCCGTCGCATGTAACGTAGTTTTTGTCGCGTGTAAAAGGGGACTGATATAATCTGTTCTTCGTTATCTTGATACTCTACTACTATCTTGTCAAGACTGAAACCTTTCAACCAACGCTACATCATATTACAATGCCAGCAAATCAACTTTCCCTCCAGTCGTTTTTCTCATCAGAGAGTCCCTCGGCAACTCCTTCAGCTTCAACCTCAACAGTTATGAGGGAGAGTCATCTGCAGGTGTAGCCTCATTGGCATCTTCACTCCCTTGTTCGTCTAGTTCGAGAATTATGAACAAAAAGGTCTGGAACGATGGTAGAGGCCTTGGAGAGTCCCCAATTTGGAGAGTATTCAACAAAATCAAGACGGCTGACGGCAATAGATGGAAGATCTTGCGAGCGACTTGTCGATTCTGCTCAAAAGCCGTAGCTCCAAGGCCTTCAACAACTATGCTGAGCCATTTACAAGCTTGTAAGTTGGCGAAAACTGATTGCGACAGTGAACTGTGGAAGAAGTTACTTCGTCCGACTCAGTTTGTCCAGCCCATTGATGGATACATCCAGAAGGTCAATGGGCAAAGCTTTAAGGAAAAAATGGATCAATATGTCACAGAATATGTCATAGGAACAGGCATTCCATTTTCCAATGTCGACAGCTTCTTGTTCGAGCGTTTGATCAAGTTTGCGACTTCCAATGCATATTCTCCAATGAGCAGAAGAAGCCTGGTCGAAAAGCACCTGCCTGAAGCCTTTGCTCGAGTGCTGATCGAAAACTTGCCTGAAGCAGTGACAGTTGTCATAGATGGTTGGACCAAGAGGGGAAGTGAAGAGGTCTATGGAGTCACCCTTCTTCGCGAAACGAAGAGCTTCACCCAGTTATCCCCCTGAAGGGCGAAGCGACAACAGGTCAAAAACTGTTTGAATTGGTCTACGAGTTTTTGGAGAACATAGACCCTTCTACTATTGCAGCTGTGGTAACTGATGGAGCCCGAAACGTCAGCGCTTTTCGTAGATTGTTTGTCGAAAAGTATCTTCACGCGGTTGAGATGCCTTGTGTGGTCCATTCTATGAACTTGCTGTGCCGGAAACTTCTCAGTATCGAAGAATTTGATTCTACAATCTCAAAATGCACTTTCTGTTAATGCTGCTTTCACCAAAAACAACAAACTCTCGGAACGACTGAAAGAAGTAAGGCTTCAAGAAGGCAAGCAATCTTTTGCTCTTGGGACTGTCGCAAGTACAGGATTCGGTACAGTTTTTGACTGCATGTCAAAGCTGGTTAAGTTTGAGCAGGCAGTGCGCTCAGTTGCCGACAGCCCTGACCTTTCTTGGCAAACAAAGACGTGAAGAATCTTATAAGAGATGATGTGTTCCGGTCCAAGGTTGATGGGGTTTGTAAAATCATCAAGCCTGTGTACGATGCGATCAAAGCTTTTGAAGATCGGAGACTGAGAATGTCGGACTGTTTCGTGCACTTCTATCTAGTGGCCAAGCTAGTTTTGCGTTACTCAATAACATCCGCGTACTTTTCTCAGCACATCAAATCAATCACGGAAGCTTTGAGGTTCATGTTGAACTACGTCAAAAACCCAACTTTTATGCTGGCTACATTCTTGGATCTCAGTTACAACATAAACTTCAGTCCTCAGATCGAAACTTTCCTTCGCGAGCGGTTTCAGGAGTATGTCAGCAAACGCGTTAAAACTGAAAGGGTGATTCCAACCTACATGTTGCAATTTGATGATTTCTGTGCGAAGAGACAGTCGCTTGGGAAGCACTACTGGCAAACGTGTGGCACAGAGCATCTTTTGGTCAACGAAATCGCTCAATGACTTTTCAGCGTGGTTCCTCACTCAATGAGTTGTGAAAGGGCATTTTCAGTAATGGGGTGGATAAACAGCCCGCGACGAGCGTCTATGACGACGGAAAACCTGAAAATGGCTACGAAGGTTTACTTTCATTTGACTAAATTTGGGAAGGATGGCAAGACGAATGATGTAAGTGGGACAGGACAAGATATTGTTACATTTTGTGGGGTTTACAGTGTGCGGCTGTGTGGGGTAAACACACTAACAGATTCAAATCTGGGGTGGAAGAACCCGCACGTGATCGTGACTCTACGGTGTGGAGGATCTACAGATGTAGATCAGGAACAAGACCTATTGTGTGGGAAATCTACTTTGTGAGTTCTCTACGCACGGGTCAGGACAGTCAGGAGTGGGCACAAGGAATACATCCGGTCGGGGACGGTGCTTGGACTGTGTGAGTGGTCCCCCACCGACACAGCGCTCGGACTTGGCCGACCACTCGGATTCGGCCGACCACACCACAAGGAGTGTCAGAATCGGGGAAGAATTTCTATAATAGGGTGTTAGCTTACTGAAGGTTTGCCGAATACGCCCAGAAAGAAACAGGTGGTCAGATGTTTAGACTTTACAAAGTTGCCGACCAGTAACCCAGAGTGAGGCGATGATAAGCGCCAGGGGCAATTAGAAGGTTTTCCGGTGGCACCATTTGGTACCTCGGAATAAGTTCAAAGTATTGTAATTGCCTGGAGACATTTGGTGGTCCGAGGCAGTTTCTATCTGAAGATTTGATAAAGAGAAATGAAATTTCTCCAAGTCGAAATCTCCAGAAAAAGTATATATATAGACCACGCCCTTCCCATGTAACTAGTTTTCAAGAAGTAAGTCAGTTTAATACAAGTCTTGGAGAATAAGTCCTTCTCCAGTTTGTAAATCTAAGTTTCTCTTAAGAAGTAAGTTCCTGTAGAAGCCTTAGAGCTTTATAAAATTCTAATAGATATTTGGTCCCAGAGCTACAAAGAGGCGGAACAGGAAGCTGTGGAAGCTTTTGTGGAAGGTTTCAATGAGACTGGGCCTGTGTGCCCGACAGCAGAAAACATCCAACATGCCGAAGACCTTCTCCAGGAACTCTGCGATTTGTTAGAAAACCCAAATGATATTCTTGGAGATTTCTATCGACGAAGTGAAGAGTCGATTGGACATTTCACAGACCCTGACATCAGCGAAGCGCTCGATGCTCTTATTTAGGTACAAGTGACTAAAAAATAGATATAACCAATTGAATAAATTAAATTGTAGCTGTTTACACTTAGAAACACGTAGAAACAGGACAGCTTAAAGGCTGAATTGGCGTTAGCCGAGAAAATTTTTGAAATATGGTCCCGCTACATCAAGAGTTACATCAAGATCTTGATGTCAGCTTAACTTACATTACATCAAGAATTTCTTGATGCGTTTTGATGTAAGGAAATTTTCTTGATGTCCCAGCCCTACTCTAGTCCCATAAGTCTCAATAGTTTTGAGAACTGTACATGCCCCAGTGCTTTAGTGAACATATCTGCTATCATATCCTTAGTAGAACAGTATGTTAGACTAATCTCTTTCGTTTGTACTACCTTTTATCTCAGATAGTGATACCGGATATCAATGTGTTTCGGTCTTTTATGATGCTTAGAACTTTTAGATAAAGCAATAGCACCCGTATTGTCTTCAAAAATAACTGTAGGCTGATCAAGTTTTTTTCCAAGGTGACTCATTAATTGCCTAAGCCAGACTGCTTCCTTGGCTGCTTCAGCTGCTCCAATATACTCTGCCTCTGTAGATGACAGGGCGACAGTATGTTGCTTAGAGCTCTTCCATGTAATTGGTCCACCAGCTAGCATAAACACATATCCATTTACGGACCGTCTGTCAACTTTGTCCGTTCCCCAATTTGAATCACTGTAGCCTTCCAAAGAAAATAAGTCTCCCCTTCTGTACGTAATCTTCATGTCCATTGTAGTCTTTAAGTACCTTAAGACGTGCTTCGCAGCTTTGTAGTGTTCTGAGGTAGGTTGGCTTAGATGACCACTGAGGACTCGCATAATATTTGCCAAATCTGGCCTGGTCGCTATCATGCTGTACATTAGACTTCCAACAATACTGCGATACTCGGGCTCCAGTACCGTCTGACCATCCGATTCAGACGTATTTAGGTCTTGTCCGCTCTCTGGAGTATAAGCCGGCTTGCAGTTCATCATACCATATTGTTTTAGCATCTCCGAAATATATAGTTTCTGACTTAAAGCCAAAGTTCGACAAGCATAATCTCTGGTTACCGATATACCAAGAAAGAAAGACAGAGGCCCCAAGTCACGAACCTTAAACCTGCCTTGAATCTTGACTTTAGTGTTCTTTAAGATTTCTGGACTTCTAGCAGCAATCAAGAGATCATCCACGTACAGTGCAATAATAATTCTTTTGTCAACCTTTGAACTATCTTTGACATAAATACCATAATCGGCTTCACACCTCTGAAAACCAATACTTTGAAGAAAGCGATCCAACACTTCATTCCAGCAACGTGGAGCCTGCTTTAAACCATATAAAGATTTTCTTCGTAGGCATATCTTTGATTCATTTCCTTTTTCAATAAAGCCCTCTGGCTGTCTCATATAAATTTCCTCATCTAACTCCCCATTCAGAAAGGCAGTAGCAACATCCATATGATCTACCAAATATTCATAATGATTCACCAAGCAAGAATAGTCCTAATCGAATCATATCTCACAACTGGTGCAAATGTTTCATCATAATCAATACCTTCTACTTGACTAAATCCTCGCACCACTAGCCGAGCTTTATATCTTTAAATACTTCCATCAGCTTTATGTTTCAGTGTGAACACCCATTTGCAAGTAACAGGTTTTCTTCCTGGAGGTAGTTGAACCAGATCCCACGTCTTGTTTCCCTTCAAGGATGACATTTCAGAGTCACATGCCAGTTTCCATTCCTGCGAGTCCGGCCTTGAGAATGCTTCACGGATGGACATCGGCAGCAACACAGGCTGTGTAGCATTTGAAGACATAGCACATGCAAGGTTTATTTTGGGTAACTCCTGACCCCTAAACCTCTTGATAAGTTGATGATCATTTCCAACTCTTACTAACTGCTGATTTTCCTCAGACTCACTACCTGAGTCACTCTCATGGCTCCTCTTGATCGCTTGGGCTGGGCATACTCCAATCTAGCCACCTTACTCCCACTTTTGCGTTGGCGTAATGTCTCTTGGCTTCTAGCAGTAGCAGCATCGTCCCTTGCATCGTGATATGACGACACATCCAGTTTTTCCTCCGATGAGTCGCTGTCATCTTGCTATCTGTTGCTGAACGTGTTGAATATGTTGTTTAATTGATTGATCTTCGTGTTGTATCGGCCAATTTTCGACGGTGGGACTTTGCTGTTGAATTTGTAGTTCCTCTTGTTGTATGTTCGGGAGGACATGGAAACACTCCCGACGGACCAAGCACTAAAGAGAGAAGACTACACTATACAAATGACTTCCCCGAAAACACACGAACTAGAACTTGCCGGACAAGACGTTGACCCTGCCGCAGAGGATGGCTCACATCCTTTACAACGGCCAATTTTCGAAACTTCCAGCTTCATCACCTAAACCCCCGCTTGTTGAAACTCGTCCTTGCTTCAACGCCTCTAACTCCATTCTGACTTGTACTAACTGCTCTCTCTATCCCTTAACATATTTTTCTAGATTGACATTTCCATTCTGTCCGGAGTAGAGAGAAAGATCCTCGGTAGGTACTTCGTTCGCCGTATTTCCTGGATTTGAAGCTGATGTCCTTCTTTTTTCAGTTTCTGCAGTACTTGTTATGGGCTCAGTATTCATAGTCGGGTTGAGCTCCATCGAATCCTCACCTTTAACTTCGTTCGAAGGTGAGTACAAATTATTTGATGATATACTTCCGATTTCCATCGGCGAAGACTCTGATGCACCTTGAGTACTGACTTGCCGCCCTAAACGAGTTTCATCTAGTAAGACATCACAAGCCTCGACAACTTTCTTTTCAGCAGACATAAATATGCAGTATGCCTTTCTAGAGTTTGAATAGCCTACCAAAAAATTGTGATTGGCCTTCGGGCCCAACTTTCCACGACGTTTCTCTTTTGGTGAGTGTACCCAAGCTTGCGCACCAAATACTCGTATATGACTAACATCCGGGACCTTATCAAAGAACATTTGATAGGGAGTCTGTCCATCCAAGCTCGAGGAGGGAACACGATTACGAATTTGAACTGCGTAAGCGATGGCTTCTGCCCACAATTTATTCTCTAACTGCGCCGATATTAAAACATTGCTCTTGCACTTTCAAGTAAGGTACGATTCATGCGCTCGGCAACTCCATTTTGTTCCGGAGTGTAAGGAACTGTTTTGCGTAAGGCGATTCCTTTGCTTCGACAATAATCAAGCAGAGAAGTTGCATTATATTCCCCTCCATTATCTGATTGAAGTGAACTGACTTGATATGCTAGATGATGGAAATGGTTTTCCAAATAGGAAACATAATCCTTGAAACATTGAAAGACATCACTTTTATTTCGAATAAAGTAAACGAAGCTGTATCGGGAATAATCGTCGATAAATATAAGCAGATAGCGCGCCCCACTGAGAAAAGCGGTTTCCATTGGACCACAAACATCCGAGTGGATGAGCTCAAGAGGACGAGTAGTCTTAATCCTAGTTGACGGATGCGGCACACGATGCGCTTTAGCTCGAGCACAAGCTTCGCAATGGCAAGTCCTTTCAGAACCTTCGATTCCACTAACTGACCCTTTAGTTCTCATTTCTTTGACCTTTTCTAGACCTACATGGATGGATCAGGTTATCATCGACTGCAATTAATGCACTGGCCTGAGGCATCGGCATGCCTGTACGGTGATAGAGTCCATTTTTGAGGTAAGCAATTTCACAAGTTTGTCCTCCCTTCAATTTCATGAAGATTTTGTTCTTGGATATTGAAAAACTCATTTCATAACCACTGACCAGCTTAGAAATAGGCACCAAATTCGGAGGCAGTTCTGGAACAAATAGAACATGACGAAGTGTTATTTTGTAATCCCCCTTGGGTGATTTCACCATTAAGTCTATATCCCCATGACCTTTTACTTCGATAGTTCTGCCATCAGTTATTAACACTGAGCGTTTATAGATCCCATGGGTACCAAAATTATTGAACAAATCCTGATTTGAGCATTAATGATCAGATGCCCCAGAATCAAGTAACCTGCTATGATCAGGCTGACCAGCAAGCACAGCAAAAGCTCTGGCAAAGTTTCCATTTGCAGGTTCGTCGCTGTTTTCTCGTTTATATTTAAAGCAATCTTGTTTCTTAATGACCTTTCTTATAACTGTACCAGCACTCGAGAGGACTTGTTTCTCTGGTAAACGACTTTGCGGCCAAGGCGTTGCTTGCGACTTCTCCCCCTTCAGCACTGATATCTAGCTGAACCCTTCTTTTCACTTGGTGGAGACTCAGGCGTTCATTCGATTGTTTGATTATTGAACGCACTGTATTCAACTCTGATGGAAGAAGACGTAAGTATAACAATGCCCACATATCCGCGAGAGTCGTCCCGCTGCTCTCAAGTTTCTCCACTATAGCATTAAATTTGCTAAAATGTTCTTCAAATTCTAGTGTTGATTCCAAATTCATGGTACATAGTTCAGACATCAGATCCGCTCTGAACCCTGCAGCATCACTCATTTACTGCTCCTGCTGCTCCTGAAGTTCCTTCCTCACAGTTCGAGCACGACCTGAAGGTATTGAAGTTGCCCTGCATTTACTGTGCACATTATTATTTCTAACGCATCATCATTCTTCCTTTCATAGTCTTCGGTTTTCATAAGGTCACCGTCATCAGCAGTAGGGTCAACATAGGGCCAGAGACCTTTTTTCTTGAGTAGAAATTTGAGACAGAAGGACCAATCCGCATAATTTTCACCATTCAATTTGACGATACTGGCATACAAGCCAGGGCTCATAACCCTTATAACCTGTTGAGTTTTGTTGTCTGACATGGTAATTATAGAGGTTGATAGAAAATATTGTATATTAAGATACTTAGTTTCTAATCAAATATGAATATGTACTTTGTAACAAAGTAACTTCTGTACTTGTCGCCACAGGACCAATGTCCTGGCTGGCTCTTGTAGTATCTGGGGACGCCATAGTTTGTTCTTTGAGTTATTGTTACTTCAAGTGCGTAAATATTATTCTCTTCCCTCAATCTTTTAGATCCCTCCTATCTCGTACAAAAGCACCTCTATATATACCCAAATCTGAGTCATCCGAGACAAACCCTCGATGACTCGTAACCTCATTCAGCCATCCTTGGCGTGGTACCTAATCACCGCCTGATGCACCGAATACGAGAAGTCTACTTAGCACCAACGTACTTCGAGCTACTCTCGGCAAGACCACAAGATTCCACCGCTGAATCTGTCCTTCCCGGACGGCATCACCATTCTTGGATGTAGACTACGCTTGACTAAGAGGAACTAACACGAATGTGTTACACTTCCCCCACTAGCGAAGCGGAAAACGTTAAAGATTTTTTCTAGGTCGGCCTCTGCCACGTTGTTCGTTAGTTTTTGGAGTTGTTGACATTGATGATATATTCTTTCGAGATCTACCTCGAGGTCTTTTAGTTGCTTGCTTATGTTCTTGTGTTTTCTGACGTCTGAACATTCGGAGATATTTCCCGATCAAAGGAGTCGGAACGTCCTCTTTATTTTCCCACGATTCTTCTCCGTCACTCCAACTAACCTTGTAGAACGGCTCTCCATCGTCTATTTATGTATCTTTGACTAGTATTATGACTCTTCCTACCTTCTCTTCTTCATCGGGCGGAGGTGTGCCTTGATATGGTTTAATTCTTGAGACATGAACGACGTTGTGACGTCCTCTTCCCCTCTTCGGAATTGGGAGCTGAAGTTTGAGATTGTCTTGGGGTAATACATTTGTTATTTCGAAAGGACCCGTTGTTTTGTCTGTTAGACCAGCTTTCTGTCCTTTATCTTGTACGCGGTTTCAAAGTAAGACATATTGTCCCGATTGTAGTTCAGGTGGTGGTCATTTAGTTTTGTCCGCTACTACTTTTTGTCGCTGTTGAGGTTCTGACATTACTTCTTAGAGTTAGTTCAGTCTGTAGTGTATTAACAGAAACTCTGAAGAAGAAAAGAAAAAGAAAAAACAAATAACACTATTTCTAGTTGTGCGTCAGTACAAAAGAGTTACCCTGCACAACTGTTAACAATGACAATAATCAAACAAGAGAGCACAAAGACACAATAAACATTATGACTATCTAAACTGCGAGCTGTAGTTCAACACCCCCACTCAGTGAGCAGCTTTAGATATTCCAAGCCCTTCTCTCAGCATAGCAAACCTGATCTTCCCAACTTGTTTTGTCAACAGATCAGCAGGCATTTCTTCTGTGCATTTGTATTCAACCTGAATATCATTGTTTTCAATCCTTTCACGAATAACATGATACTTAATGTCAATGTGTTTGCTGCGTTTATGTAAGACAGGATTTTTGCTCAATTTTATCGCAGATTGATTATCTTCATATATAATGGTAGGTTGGCGCATGGGAAAGTTTAGTTCAGAAAGTAGTCGTCGTAGCCAAACACATTCATTTGATGCCAAGCTGAGAGCAACATATTCTGCTTCTGTCGATGACTGAGCAACGCTCACTTGTTTCTTACTGGTCCAGCTAATTGCGCTACCAGCTAGGTGAAAAACATATCCAGTTGTTGATCTGCGATCGTCCAGGTCTCCAGCCCAGTTCGCGTCACTGTATCCAACCAAGCGGCTTCCCATGCCTCTATTATACTTCAAGCCGTAGTCAATCGACCCTTTAAGGTATCTAAATATTCGTTTAACCGCCATCCAATGGGCTGTACCTGGGTTATCCAGAAATTTACTGGCCTCCATTACAGCTACAGCAATGTCTGGCCTTGTCCCAACCATGAGGTACATCAGTGCCCCCACTGCATTTCTGTAGGGTACATCCTTCATAGTCGCAGACTCGTAATCATCCTTAGGGCACATTTCCTTGCAAAGTTGTGTTCCTGTTGCCTGGGGTGAGGGAGATTCCTTACAGTTAGCCATTCCAAATCGTCCCAAGATATCCTTTGAGTATTTCTCTTGAGAGATAGTAGTATAGCCTTCTTTGATGTTTTGCTGTATGTGAAGACCAAGAAAGTAGTTAATTTTACCCAAATAGTTCGTGCTAAATCCCATTTCAAAAATTGTTCGACCAAGTTGTAGCAATTCTTCATTTGTAGCAGCCAAAAGAATATCATCCACATAAACGCCTGCAATAATTATACCTTCATTTGTTTTCTGGATGAAAACGCTCGTGTCCGATTGACATTGTATGAACCCACGTCTTCCAAGATGATTAATTAACTTTGTATTCCAGCATCTGGGAGCTTGTTTCAGGCCGTAAAGACTTCTATCCAATTTGCAGACCAGATGCTCTTCACCTTGTTTCACAAAGCCCACTGGTTGTTCCATAAAGATCTCCTCATCCAGGTCTCCATTCAAAAACGCTGTTTTCACATCTAATTGATGCATTTCCAGGTTCATTAAGGTTGAGACTGCTATAATGGCACGTATAGACTCGAATCGTATAACTGGCGAAAACGTCTCAAAATAGTCTTCTCCGGCCTTTTGAGAAAAACCTCTGGCTACCAGTCGAGCTTTATAGCGCGTGAGGTCTCCTTTTTCATCTGTTTTGACTTTAAATACCCACTTACAAGAAATGAGATTTTTGCCTGGAGGCAATGTCACAAATTTCCAAGTCTTATTTTCTATAAGAGACGTATATTCCTCCTTGCAGGCCTCCAACCAATGATTCTTATCACTTCTTGTAGTTGCTTCTTCGTAGCTATTTGGCTCACATGTCGCAGAAAACACGAATTCAGAAATGTCAGCAGATTCGTATGCACTATCCCACCATTGAGGCCGTCTTCTTTCCCTAGTAGACCGTCTCAAGGGTGTAGGTGCTGGTTCAGATTGATCTCTTGTCTCAATTTGTTCTGTTTCATCCAATTCTTCTGGAATCCCTTCCGAGGGCGAAGTCATGTTTGTTGATATTTTACGTCTTCCATTTTTGCGTTCTGTATTCTTTTAATATTCTGTTAGTTTTCTAAAATATATTTATTCTGATTATAGATAGTATGGCAACCAAAGTAATAGTACAATTAGAAAGAAAAACAAATATGCAAAAACAACAAAGTTACCCAATGACTGTAGCAACAAAAGCCTCACTAAATTAGTGATGTTCCTTTCTAAAATAATTTTATGCTAAACTATTTTAGTCAGGGTAACACTAAAAACGATATTTCTGTTTTCTTCAGCAGGGTAACTAAGTATACTCATTTTAACAATGTTCGCTATTCGAGTTTCCAGTCTTGCAATCAACTCCTTTTGCTTTTCAATGTTCTGGTTGATTCTTCTTTCTATATCATCCATTTCTTCCATGCCTTCGTTCCGGTCCTACTGATCATTTGTCCGTATATGAGGAGATACATCTTCGTTGAAACTCATATCAGGGATTAGGGGCCCTGTCTCAGTCTTATTCTCTTCATGGACATTCTTGTTATCTTGCTGGAAATCTTTGTAGAATTTTAGCTCATTAAAGGTTACATCTCTCGAGATAATCACTTTATTCTTGTCAGGATCGAGGATTCTATACCCCATTTCAGTTTCACCATAGCCGAGCATTATCCCCAGTTTGCCTTTGGGATCGAGTTTATTTCTTACATGCTTGGGGAAGCGTGCAGGGCTCATAACCTGTTGAGGTTCTGACATTACTTCTTAGAGTTAGTTCAGTCTGTAGTGTATTAACAGAAACTCTGAAGAAGAAAAGAAAAAGAAAAAACAAATAACACTATTTCTAGTTGTGCGTCAGTACAAAAGAGTTACCCTGCACAACTGTTAACAATGACAATAATCAAACAACAAGAGAGCACAAAGACACAATAAACATTATG